>JABASC010000524.1:0-37989 GCA_019776185.1 Plutomurus gul
GTAGTTTTTAAATTTACATTTCCAATACATATTATTTAAATGTAAACACAAATATTCAAAATTTTATTTAGGGTAATAAAATTGTTTTGTTACAACTCACACTGTTACATAATTACTAAACGGTACTACTTAGTAATCTACTCGCGATTTCTCCGGCTCACTGTCACTACAATGAGACTTAACATTCAAGAAAGAACCCCAGTTATTTTTTTATTTTTTATATCTCTGCTTTATATGTACATGAAAGGTGTACCCACTGTTTATTCGACACATCATCTTTCCCATAATATTTAGAAAAACAATTTCCGATGAAAATGTAATGAGAACAGTTTGTGGAAACAAGGGAGCATGTAGTGAAACCCTGTGATTAGTTCATTTTAGGGTCGGGGTGAAAGCCCCGACCCCGAAACCACGACACCGAAAGTCACGCAATTTGTCGAGTGAAACGACAAAATGTCTTCAAAAACGATTCAGCAACTTTTTCTACCCACAACGTGGAAGCAGCAAACGAAGGGAGTTTTCGGCTTAAAAGCATAGTCGTACACCACCTGAGTTACGATAGATATATACACAGCGTTAACAGTTAATTTATATTGTGGTTGTGTCTGTAAGATAATAGGAAGTTTCATTAACATTGCATGACTACGCATTTGGCAGTGATGAACGAAATTGAAAACATGATAGAATGAAACATTACACGACACACAGACATTCCATGGGACAGAGTGATGACTCGTCTCTGAACAGGAGAGCAGCGCCAGAAAGGGAAAAGTCAAAGTGAAGACGGAGAAAAACAAAGAGACAGGAAGAAAGTGCCGCTTTCAAAAGAGAAAGTGATTATTAGCGCCTTCAAAAACAATCTCGAATTACCGCGAATTAATTATCCATTAGATGTCTGCTAAAGTAGTTAAGCTTGGCTCTGTACATAAAATCTCTCGAAATAGCACGTAATAGTGGTTCGTGGCATTAAAGCCGCTGCTAGAATACCCACCGAATATCATCAACAGCAACAAAAGCAAAATAATAACAAAAACTTATCAAGCAAACTAAGCTCATAGCTGAGATAATAACAGTTTACTTTCACTTTAGTGCTCATGCAGACAACAAGCAGAATTGAACTCATCTCATTCCGTGTATACTAACTATATGCTACATAGGACCATAGTAATGTGCATTTGAATTGAGCCACTTTCCCGCTATAGGAACCAATTGCATTATCATAGTTTTGAGCCAGATTCGGAATGTTGTATTAAGTCAACAGTGGTATGGCAAAGGAGAAATGCTGTAGAATAATTTGTTGACTGATGAGCTGCAGAGGGAGCTGACTGAGTGCGAAAATTAAAACCTGTCATACCCATTCCACTTATAGTTGGGTCTGAAATCGTGGCTAACAATGGAATATTAGGGAGACTGACACACTTTCGCTATGTATTTATAAGGATGAAAGACGTGTCCGTGGTGTTTATTCTTACACTTCCTCTAGCCCTTTATAACTTTCACTCAATGCAAATATTCGTATGCCACACAGCAAATGAGTTTATTTTATATATCAGTAGAAAGGAGCATACACACTTCAGCTCAACATCACTAAGATAGGCATACTACATTTTTCTGCTTACAATAACAACAGTCAGGGTATATAGAAATAGTTACGATAACATGTGGGCCTTGAGCCATTGTGCATGCCCTTAAACATGAAGTTAACCTAATTATTATTAAAACCTAAACAAAACATATACACGTTCATTTAGGTTACTAACCTAAATATATTACATGGTGTTAAATCCCCCGTGAAGTTAACCTTTACGATTCACTATGTACACAGATTGATGACAGGACATCCTGGTTGCCTAGTTGCCACGCATTCAAGGGTTCACGTTCGAATCTTGGTTCGACACAGTAAGTGGACACATTCATAAAGCAAATCAACCAATCAATCAAATTCCTTTGCAAAAACGAACCTGTCTAACAGTAGGACTATTAACTCCGTCAAGCTACTCATGTAAATTACACAAAATTTGGTCTGTGTGCTGATAAAGGGCTGGTATGTACACCAGGAGTTGTTCACAAGGCCAACACCTATTCTACTGTTACTTAATGTAAATACCACTATGGTGCGGTCATACTCCAGTAGTACATACATGTATGCTCAGAGTTTAGTGGCAGGCCCAGATTTTATTTCACATGGAAAGGTACGTACGGTGCACCAAGTAAAGCTATTTCACACCCTGAATTAAGTTACATTAAAACATATAATATATATAGGTACGGTGACCCAAGTATGCCTATCTTACTCATGTTGAGCCGAAGTGTGTTAGTGTGTATCCTCCTTTCTACTTGTATTACATAAAATGAAATTTTCCATTTCAATTTGCTGTATTTATATCGCTGTCGCGCATTTTATTGCTTGCAAAACTCCCACCGAGAACAGCTCTGATTACATTTCCGTGCCATTAATAAATCATATTTCCGCTTTATGCTTATCCCCATTGTAAAAATAAAAAATCGATAAAGTACACTGACCCGAAGCTTGGAAGAGTTTTTGTTTAAACAGGCGATGTACAACAATACAATTTATCATCCGTCAACAGCGTTGCGTTATGCGATGATAATTATATTGTGTTGCAGGGGAAAAAATTCATGACCCGCCCAAATGGTTAATATACTCGAAAGAATGTTCTTCTTTAAATATAAATCAGGTTTATCGCCCAACCCAACGTATACAAAGAAATTCTCTCGGTTCTTAGTTGATATGATCGACTTCTGGTTAGTACCTCGATGTACTTGCATGCGAATACTGCAAACATCAAAGATGTTATTTTCTAAAAGAGGCTAAAATAAATAGTTAATTTCAATCATGCATTTAGCATATTTAACCAAAATTACATATAAAACATTCTGAAGACTATGTAGTCCTCTATTCAGCATCAACTGCTTTCAGCCTTTAAACTGTATGCTTTATCTCGCCTAGAGTAAAGTACAGTAATATTAATTTGGCTCCATCACTCTTCTGACAGTACATTACGGAGCACTACAGTCAGTGCACAACAAATTGTAGTCAAGAGCCACCCTATCTATTTTTCAAAGAGTGGAATACAGTGTTGTGTCCGGGGCTCACCCAACCAACACGACTATCAAAACACGTCAAGTGAACCAGTTGGTAAAGCGACATAAAGCACTCGCTGCTTTATGGCTGAGACCTTAGAAAAGCCTGTCTCGCCCACTGTAAGAATGAAAACTAGCTCCTTGGAAGTTTTCGAACTGACTCACTTAACTAAGTTGAATACAGTAGACGGGACTCGAGAGTTGACGTGTCTACTGAATATAATAGAGCTTAAGGAGAGAATACTTTCTTCATTCACACTCTGAAAGTGAATATGTGGAAGCAAGCATCTACACGATGGCATTAGCGTTAAGTCTTAGTTACCCCAAATCCACATAATACACATTATACATCATGGCAATGCCAACCTAAGGTTATCCAATGTTCTGATTGTAATGTTCCAGCAACGCACTCCCATTATCCATTGAAATGTGTCATACACAAGGATTTTCTACTGTTTAACAATCTAAAATCTGTTGTAACAGCCTCCCAGTGAGTATGTAGCATTATCATCACTACACTCATTGCTACTCGGTATATTCTGTATTGACTGCATAGTAATGTGTTTCCAGTGCTGTACTAACTAAAGGAATAGTGCTTTTAGCACGACTCTAGCGCTTACTTTCAGTGACACGCAATAGAGCTGCAGGAATTTCCAAGTGTGATATTTGATACGCGGCGCTTTCTATTTAAGAGTCAGAGTCTGTGTGGAAATAGTGGAAAAGGCACAGCAAAGAAGAAAGAGAGTTGGACGGGAATTCGAAAAGGCTGAGCCTATTTACGTCATGTTAATACTCCCGGGAGTTTTCGATAAAAGCAATATATGAGCACTTGTATTGAAATTCATTCGCAATTTACGGAAGGAGCCAGCATCCGAGTTCTCTGTGGCACGCACTATCAATAGTACAAAGCCATGACTACAACCATGCTATATTGCCGGACCAAAAACTACTTTTCTAAACCAAACGGAGCTCTAGACATCAGAGGCGTGGAATAGGATCTGTAAGGAAAAATCTTACAGACTACAGACACAATAAAAAAATCTTACTTAACTGTGAATTCATGCCAAGCTCCATAACGAAGCCTACAGTTATAATAAAGGGTGTCCACTTCCAAAAACTATTCTTCTAGTATATATATACGTATTGATATCATATTAACTACACTATAAGTAGTATACACAGCGTCTACTAGTGCCACAAAAGGAATCCGACGCCATTCAGAGAAAGGGGTCGCTTTTCACCGCATTTGTACTTCATGGCAGTGCCATCGTCTTGTGACGTCCGACCGAATGGTACTTGGTAAAACTAGAAGACAAGATATGCCCCGAGGCATAAATGCAGTCAATGGAGGAGTATTTGGTGAGAGTCGAAATGTGGTACGTGCTACCTAAGCTAACCGTACTCTAACTTCTCTAACCTGATGCGGTAGTGACTTCTAGACACATTCAGTCCAAACCTCCACCACGTTCATTTCATCCATACTATTCGACTATTATTCCCCTTTGTTAGCATGTTGGTTTTGTTGGGCTCGCTTGCTTTGTATTTTAGTCTCAATTGCATCGTACACCACGAGCAGGGCATAAAAACGCAGTCAGTTTTAGATATTTTAAGGCTGCGTGCACGATCGGAGTTACCATTTCTGGTACTGGCATCAAAAAACTTTTATCTTCACTACGTTATCTCATAATTTGATTTGAAAATTACTACACGGTTTAGGAAAACTAGACTAATCAGATCTTAATAATTTTCTAAACTGCATTTCCCATGGAACGCTTTTCCCTTATAAATGGACCATCTGTACACACACCATGCCGTCAAGAGATGCCTAAAATCAAGATTGACTGAAGCCACTGTGGACCGTCGTTCACCCATTCAAATCGAGTCCGCGCAGAATTATGTAGAGTGTTTCATACTATGGTCCATTTGAGTGCAGCACTATAATGTGGCAGAGTATACTGTATGATGGAAATGCGAGTGATTCTGCTCGTCGACTCGAATTGCCACTTTTACCTCTACTTGCTTTCAACTTCGCCATTCATGAGTTGAATGGCGCTCTCGACGAATTGCCTTTTTTGAAAGGCTTTTAGACCTTTCTTGTGTACACAGCCAGGGAAAGAGAAAGTAGACAGGCCAGGCACCTTACATAATAGGATGTGTTTGCCAATGTCATTTACAATATTTCATTGAGAATCCGTAATAGCAACACTGTGTGCTAGTCCATTACGACAGCCGTAGTGTCGTATAGGATAAACAGCAGCAGCTACTCCCTACTATGTAGTGTATGCAAACTTCCGTATTTATTACGCGTTCCTCGTGTGTAAAGAGGTGACAGCTATATTACATCTTTACGTAATACAATGTGAAGTGAGCTACTCAAGTCATCCTGCTACTGCATAGCCGGGGAAGCGTGAGCGGAGCGACGCAGTTGAGATTGACGGAGAGGGGGAAAGAAACTGAAAGGAGAGAATGCTATGCAACAATTCGCAAGTGTCGGATACATAATTTCCCTTTGGAAATAAAATATCTTTAAGTATATCATAAAATAAGGCTGGCAAGACAGATGGACAGACAAAGACAGCGGGATTTTAATTCTATTGGATTGACTTTGATTTTATGCAAGTCGTAAACTACTGAAAATGGTTCACTGCTCTTTAACGAAAGCTGTACGAAGTTGTCGTACGGTGTTCTGCTCACGTAATGTAACTTATCTAGCCATGTGAGAGTAATACATAAATATATTGAGCAATAAAGAGGGAATTACAGCTATAAATAGTCACTAAATACTGGCGGGCAATTTACAATAAAACTCTTGGCTTGACTTGGTCTGGTCACAAGTGAAATGTTGAGCTGAACTTAAGTTAACCAAACTAAACAAAACTGGTGGAGAGGAGAAACGTTGACGCAGACTGATTTCCAGATTGCCATTTACTGCTCGTGTGTATACCGTGTAGTCGTTTGCACATTGGAATCTGCTAACTACTTGCACTGGCACAGAGCAACATAGGGTGGAACTACAACCATATATTTGTGTTACGTTTACTTGGGCAGCATTCGTTCAAAGACCGAGAGGCTGTTCTACAGACAAATCAAATGCCAGCACGGATGTTGTAGTTAAGAGCCAGTTCTGTACGCAAACCATCTCTCGAATTATTTTACTTATCGCAGTCCAAACTGTGTGCATTTAAGCAGCACAGACTTTCACTATGTTTGAATACATTATAATGTCTACTACTTATTTTACTACGGCTCTCCCATTGCCTTTTTATTAGTTACATATGGGGAAATGTTAGCATTGTGTTCGCTTTAAAAGCTACATTTTGATGTTCTACACATTCAACATTTACTAACTTTCATTTGTTACAAACTCATGAGAAACTATTGGGGAAGAGAATGAATCTATTTGCATTTTGCGTATGTCTGTGGAGGAAATAAAGCAACGCTGTTGTGATATATTGTATATGCGAATACCAATATAGACACAACACAAGATGAACATAAAACATAAAGAGATAAATGTTGCATTGCTCATAGGGCTAAATGTGTACGAAGATGTATAATATTTTGAATGCATCTTTGTAGCATGCAATTACATACATTTCTGCTCCCACACAAAAATTCTTCGTGTTTGCACAAAAGTTCATGTTCCTTTTAACAATGTAAATATAATATTTACATACTTATTGTTCAGAGTACACCCACTTTCTATTCATTGAAAAGTGCACCCTAAAAGGTTCACTACCTTTTCTTCCATCGATGTTTTATTAACTTTGGAATGTACCATCTCCAGTACATATTTGGGTATTTTTTATTTCCTTTGTATGACAGCAAGAGAGCAGTCAGCAGTAGTATGTATATGTAGGTAGGGTAGGTACTATATCACATTTGTGGTGCCTGATAAATGAAGAGCTCTTTGATCGACCACATCAATTATTTTTATTACACTTCAGCAAATAGTGTGCTGCACATACTTATTATCCCTTATTTGTGCCAAAAAACCACAATCGTAAACCGGGATTAGTAGAATCGATAAAAGTAGGTAGGGTATGTGAACACAATCAATTGTTTATTTAGTAGATTACACGGGGGTCCGAGTTGAAAAGAATGGTGTAAGTACAAGTATTAGATGGTGATAATATGTGACTGTTAAACATTTGGAGATGAAAAACAATATGAAAGCGTTCGAAGGATTCCAACGTTTAGGTGCGTTCGAATTCGGTCCATATCTTTGTTCGCTTACCGTCCACTGACATACGTCGAGTCGCAGTCTTGTAGTGCAAGATAGGAAAAATAAAACAAAAAAAAAGCTCACGAAAAACTCTTGGGCTGTTTTTCTGTTTTCTCCCTCTCAGCCAATCAGAGACGAGCTGATGTTTTTCTGTCTGTTACAATAAAAGACAAACAGTTCAAACGCACCTATTGCGTGTGTATCTGTACATGTTTTACGTAATAAACATGTAACAACTCTCATTATATTTAAGTAGTTTTGCCCGGGCAATAGCTTTTGTCCTACCCAGTGGATGGGACAAGGTGGGCAATTGTGGGAGGATATGCAAGGGTGCAGTTCCAAAGTACTTTATAAAAAATTGCATTATTCGACCTAATATTTGAATATTCTTGGAATTGCAAAATTGCTGACTGTGCACTATTTTGATAAGTCAACCAATTTTCACATTTAAGGCAAACTACATATTATCACCGACCAGTAGGTACTGTGGAATGAAAAAACAAAACAAAGAGTCTTTCAATAACAAAATTTAGAAACCCAAAAGGTTGAAATATTGTTTCATTTTTAATGGGAAACAACAACTTATTATTGTTGGGAAAATATTAAAACATAATCGGATTACGTATTCGCATAATCACCTGTATATTAGCTTTATATTTGCAGTTTTATATCCGCATACTGCCGGTGCAGACTGGAGAATGTAGAATAAAAGTCTACTATTGCTAATAAACACAAAATAATGGTAAAAGTTGTGGTTGCAGAAATATTTCTAACTGTTTCTATTTAACTTGCTTTGGGTAATAAATAGTGCGATTTAGCTTCCCCCAATATTGCCCAGTGGGTAGTAATTTTGTTGGGTGTGCAGTAGTGCTTAATACAACTATTTCTCACTACTCACTGGGTAGTGGGTAATGGGCAGGGCGAACCCTGCTGTAGAGTTTGCATTATACATGCCGATGCACTCTCTAAATATAAAAAAGGCAACCACCCCTCTCTACAACAGGATTTAAGATCAACAAAGGTAAAGCCACTTCAAAGTTTGGCAATGCCTGCACAACAATGTAACCGAAACTTTGAATTCTAGGCCCAGGACTCTGCTGGTTGAAGTAAAATACATATATAGGTGGCTGATTACTGGAATTTCGAATGCGTGAGTGAACTCAGAGAGCTCGGTCGTCTCTTCTGACTAAATCCCACATCCGTTCGTTAGTTGGGATAGGCCAGACTATGCTTACTTAATATATAGACTCCAAGATATCCATTCCGCACTGTAGCATAAATTTCCTTGTTCGCCCTCCTTTGTTTCAAATATTGGCACTTTAGTATTCTGTTGTTAGTATGGCACTCTGCACAAGATAATGCATATCTAGGTAACTGGAGATTGTGATTCCGTACACAATTGGCATGACTTGCTTTCTTGAATTAAGCTCGGCCTAACAATAAGAGGCAACGATTTGTTGAGTGTACTTATTTGTATTATAGCATACGAATCTGTTGTGGGTGCACTTAAATTGTCCGTGTTGCCAGTTTTGAAGGCGACTTAGTTAGTATTGTCTCACAATTCAAAGCGCACTATAAAGTTTGAGTGAAATTCCCAAAGCACCAAGGATGAACAGTAGAATACAAAGCAATAGGTACTTCCCCTCTTGTATTCATATTGACAACAACTGCAACTTCAACTCCTAATACTACATTTACTACTGTACACTACGTATACATCGCATAGAGACTATCTATAGTATATATGTATACATACAAGTTTCTTTTGTGTAGTAATGTTGTTGTTGTGCTTTCACCCACTTTCTTAGTAGAGTGTTTGTACACTTTATGTGCTGTGCACTGTGCATTTGGATGCTGGTCGATTGGAGACTAGTTATTTCTGTGTCACAGCATGCAGACAAAGTTGATGATGTTATGTACTACTAGTACGGTGCTATTGTCTCCATTAAAATACGTGCATACATAAAGATAAGTGTGAGCGCTGATTGCGTGTTATGTATGAAGCAGTGTATTGCAGTGTTTTAGGACAGACGAAGGGGAAGAGGGGAAAGTACTAACAGTTTGCCGAAATAATGTTCTCATCCTAACAATGTAAGATTGCATTTGTCAACCAGCCAGATTGCCTTTATTGTGTTTAATTATTCCAGTATTAGTAGCGTCCTTATTTCCTAAAAGCTATTTATTTTGCATGGCTGTTGTGACTTAAGTACATATTGCAGTGCATTGCATTAGTTAATTACGTAGACCAGACGGTGGTCGTAGCAAATAATATAGCGTCGACAAAACACAACTGGAGGGAAGAGAACAAGAGTGGAGAGAGAACGTTAGCGTTAATAATTCACTCCTTCTAATTCACTTCAAAGCAATCGGAATTTATTAAGCGCGGGCAAACTAATGTCAATTAACCAAAACCACGGAGCAATAAGCAATTAGGGAAACGAAACCTTAGCACTTTCGTCGACGAGTATGAGACGCACGTACTACTTGTATGAAACCGCGACTCAGAGTTCCGTAATTTCTGTACGTTTCGCTCGTTACGCAACTTTAACTACATCATGGTTTGACAGAGGCACGGTAGCGCCTTTCTTTGCGCAGCCACTGGCCCTAAGTAGGTAGATCAGTGTACTACAACCTCACTAACCAACTTTGTAGTGTGGTATTTGTAATTTGTGGATCAGATGGGATTGGATATAAAAGTAGTGAATACCTGAAAGCCGTCGTACGTCCAGCTACCGAATTTCATGAAACACGTCTGCATGTCAAATGGGAAATATCGGACATCAATTTCACACGATGACTTGAAAATGGCTGGAGGAGTCCAACGTACTTTTCCATTACTATGTAACACTGCCTTTGTCATTGTCGTCACCACGTAGTCCCCATCAGCACTGAAAATTATCCAATAAAAGGAAATCTTGTCAAAATGTCATTTACAGAGCTTTCTTTCTATCCTCAGGCAAGGTTTTATACGTGCTTTAGTTTGTCTTTCTATTATCACTTAGTTAGAGGGGAATGCAGGTTAAAGGAGAAATAAGAGAGCAGAAGTAGAAAGTACGCACTTGTTGTACAAAACGATATCAGGAAGCCAAATGTGTTCGGACGGTACGTACAGCTCGGTCACTCCTCCGTATTCTTTCGGATCCCACTGGAACTTGTGATCTTCCCATTCCTTTACAGACAGGATTTAAAAATTTAAGTTAATTTGCATAATATTACCTTTACTGGTCAGTTCAAGTTTAAAGCACGTACTGGGATGCTAACAAAATGCTGAACTGTGCACAAACATGGCCAAAAATGGAGGGACTGTTCACGGTAAGATGTTACAAGTGATGCTATATAAGACATGGTAATCACCAGGATTCCAGCAGTGGCAGCAGTAACAGTAACTGTTTCCGAATATGTGGCCAAAACAAATACTCTGCCTCTATGCCAATCTCTCTCTCTCTGGCTCCCATCTCATGCATATGTAGATCTTTTGCTGGCGTTTCAACAGTCAGTCGAATTACGGTCGACGTGAAAGGAAGAGAGACAGGCGATCACTCGCAGTTCTGGAGTTACTGACTTGTCTAGTGAACTGAGAGAGCGGATGCATCACTACTACCGTGCAAGAAGATAGATGATCTGACTAAAATTTAATGTATGACGTGACGGATGTGTCTACAATCCACTACACATTCACTGCGGGACGTATGTGGTTAGAACTGCTGCTCCAACTTCATATACCATAAGAAGTGTAGAACATAGTAATACAATGCAGCCTGCTGCTTCTACTTTCAATTTTATTAGCATAATTTCCCGTTCTGGTTGTCGCCCTAATACAGTAACGAGCTGGGATGCTCGTAATAAATACATTCCGCAACGCTTGGCAGACTTGTAAAACTTATAATTCAATTACTGATTACATAATGTCTTTTGTATACTCGTGCAAAGCATGAGGACATTTTTTTTGTTGAGCAAGAGATTTTGTTGATTTCAAATCCTAAGTGCACATCGTACTGTTGTTGCAGAGCAATCTGTTCAGTATTACGCACGCGTGTGAATTGTACATATACAGGAGCCATAGAATTGAAAGTTGTGAATGGTCTGCAAAGTCGGACATGCAGACAAACAACAAAGTCTTTCTAGTACAAGGATGTGAGGTGTTTAAGTAATTGGCTACCTGCGCACAGCATAGACACATTTGACATTTACTAGTAGGTAGATATTTACTATAAAGGGAACTTTAAAATGTATGAAATTGAGTAAATACTTACGTGTTCCAGCCACACGTTCGTCGTTAATATTTGATCCTTCAGGTTCTGGAAAAAGAGAAAAAATCCATTTATACTTAGATATTAATTATTCAAAAGCTTAGGTGACTCCATGTCGTCCATGTTGCACACAATTCGATATTTCATTCATTTCTACTGTACAACCGCTTGTTATTGCCACAACTTTGCATAAACAGGATATAAAATTACGTCAAATTGGGGTCTGGGGGTCAATTGAAGTCTACTCAATATGATTGATGGGGAACTGTTTTTATTCAAGGATTTCAATAAACTTGAATTGTTACAATGTAATCGTACATTCAAAATATGTACGTAGTTTTGAGTAACGACTTTTCTAATTGAAATTACAGTCATGGTTGACTTTAAAAACTTCATGTAACATACAATTTTTCTACCACAAGGAAACCAGACTAGACCAACGTAAATACTTTAAGGAATACTGTTCACCTGCATTCAGATTGACTTTAAATAATATATCATTTAGATATGTGATACATTGGAGAAGCGCTTCTTATTCCGTTATTTCGGTTCGGTTCACTTTTTAGCCAAAAGGACGTTTTAGATTTGAAAGGTCGAAAAAGTCAATTATTTTACCATTGAAATTTGAGAGGCACTCTAATATTGCCTTGTCGGTTTTCTTTGCTTTCACTAATCCATGGAATATCCTTCAAAGGATGTCTGAGAGCAGACGGCGGATGCACTTTCAGTACTCGTTATCAGAGAATATATATAACTATCCCCTAGTTGTCCTATACACATCAAGTGTACATACCGCGAGTATTTCGTAATAGAATTCATTCTATTTCCGCCGTAAAACTTGAACTATACTTATATACTTAAATGTACAAGGTTGTGTGCTTGTCTGTAAGACCAGATATAATGTAGATATGCACATGCGTTTTGACAGAGTTTTATCTTATATTACGTGGTTTGAAATATAATGGTGCATACATGACCTTTCTCATTAAAAGTTGAAGAATGGAAGATCCACAAAACGTAAAGAAATCCGCTCGCGTGCATTGACACTAATTGCAAAACCTACTGCACATGTAATAAATAAAGGGAAACAACTTTCAACTACCGAATGAAAGCAGTTCAGTGAAGCAACCTTGTCTTCATCTCTAAAAACATTACAGGTTTTGTTCAAGAAGAGAAAGTTGTGCCTTGTATCTTTTCCCAATGTACGACATTCTTTAATGGATTTTTTGTCAGGATGGCATGACATAAATATCTAAGCATGCGCGTGAATGCAGTTTAAAAAGCGTACTTGCCACAAATTTTCTACAATTTATTGAAATAATGTCAATTCACAACATTAGACTATCGATGATTCTGTTCATCTCGTTATATTTAGAACAGATGGATATTGACAAAATAATTCTATTTTAAATTATGCCCGCCCATTATCTGGTTGGCATAAGTTGAAACACAATGAACTCTTGTCAAAATAAAATTATCTGCGACTTTCTTTTTCAGTTATAAATTCTGAGTATAAGAACTTTGCAGATAGTTAGGAATTAGTATTGGAAAATGCAACATGCACATATATAATACAGTGGATACAAGCTGAGCAGGTCTACCAAATGACTAGTTCATTAATAAAGTTGCTGGTATCAAAACCGCAGCAAGTTTACTTACCGACAGCTAAATACTATAAAGCAGTAGTTTGGCATTTGCTGCTCGATGCGGTGGTTTCCCTTTCACAGACGTGGAAGTAGACCTAATCCATACGATACAAGCGAATAGAAATAACTGAGAATCACCAGCATCAGAAATAAATGTTAACTTGAATCTGCACTTTGAGTAAATGCTCACGAATTGGAAGCTCAATAGCACTAAAATAAACTATATGGTGAGTAAGGAGAAAGCCAATTTTCTAAAATTATATTACGGCTGTACAAGTTAAGTATCCAACATCAGAAGCTTCCCTCTTATTAGTTGCTGCCATGAAACTTTAGTAGTAATAAGTATTTTATCCTTGAAGGGACTTAATAATATCAATATCAAGCGATTTCTCAATGATTTGAAGAGACTTGCAGAATAGGATACTTTTGGAATAGTACCAGCCATTTTAAGTGCATTTTTATATAGTGTTTTATTGGCATGAATTTTTATTATTATTCCTCAATACGGCTAACAAAATCCTGAGTACTACATACAATGAAATATCATGAAATGCATTTCAGTTTCAATTTTTCTAAAAGCAAAAGCAACCACTTGACAGTCTCAAATAATCTCGCTCTAAATGAGAGAAACTCTCCAAAGTTTTGAATGAAATAATAATAAGAGTTCTAGATTTTAATCACATTCTTTCACACCTAAATTATACAGATATCTATAATAGAGTCCCACAATAAAAATATTTCAAATTGTGGATGAATACTTTGCTCTATGTTTGTGGGAAATAAAATATAGGTAGGTAGTTGTTTATTTGTTACGTATTATTTACATCATTATACTAGCCGCAGTTTAAACAGACCGTGACAGGCCTAGTACGGATATACCTAGAAAAACAAATTAACTTTCGTGATCAAACAAGTGTATGTACTTAAAAACTTCCTGCAGAGTGACAGTTCTTAATTATTTATTGCTCGACTTGAGCAGATTTATGTTTGACTGTATAAATTACTGAAAGAGGTAGATGTCCCCAATAAACAATAAAGCTCACAGCTACTTAATTTTGCAATCTTTTCTTTTGTTTGAATTCAAATCGCGCGCTGGAGTGACTGTAGCCAAAAGTGTACTTACACCATGTAACAGTGTAAATCGCGCTGCATACATACCAGCAGTCTGCAATATCCCATTCGTATCTATCTAATATAGTAACTATCAAAGTATTGGTTTCCTGTGTGAGTTTAATGTTTTTTCTTTGAAAGCAATAGTTCAGTGAATGCTTTGTAAGGGAGCACAGTTCTCCTCTCCTTCTTTATCATCTTTCATTCGAAATCATAATGGTGTGCTACACGACGACTGACAGACTCTTTCTCTTTTTTTCCTTTGAGACAAAAACAGATCGTTGGCTGCTATCCTCCACAGAGGCACGGTCTGTCCTGTACTCAAATTGTAGTGTAATGTTCCCCTATCAGTACAATAGTACGGATAGAGTCTCGTGTGACTATCAGAGTGTGTGGAGTTGGCACACACAAAGGACAGAATTGGATTTCTAGAAACTATGCGACTCCAACATAAGAGAGAGTGAGAGAGAGAGCGCGCGCGAGAGAGAGAGGATAAGAGATCCTCTTTGAGAGTTTGGCGTGCTTTGCAGGGAAATATTATCCCATTATATTTGCACTTTGTATAGGGGCGAGGGAGATGCTCCTGTAATAGAATGCCTGTAGTACAGCCTCACCATCAAAAGCATAATATGTAGTTGTATAAATAGTGTGTGCTGTCTTTTTATGTGGTTTACTCTTTTCTTGCTATATTATACTTTTTGATTATGTTGTCAAAATCCTTCTCTTTGAAGACAAAAGCACGTCAAATTCAAACAGATAATTAATTCTTCGAAATGCTCCTGCTATTTGCAGCCTTCCTACAATGTGGTATTAAGACAAAGCCAACGAAAGGAATTTCTTATTCTCCACCGTTTTTTTTAATACTTATCTTTAGCAACGTGATAAAATGCCCATAAAAGATCTCTTCTGTGTCTGTGGCTGCTCAAGAGTCGTGCTTATGGTCTCTACACGAAGAATTTGCATTCATTTCATGAATCATCGTGTCAAACAAATGTTTGCAATAATCGTTTACATATTTTCTTTATCTTTTACTCGCAACATGCGATCTATTAAGCTTTTCTTGAAGACGTAAACAAAATTAACTTTATGCACCAAAATAGTGCACGTTCCTAATGCAACTGAGCGCTGCTAGTATGTCGTCGATTTAATTCTGCTTTTAAATTGAACATTTGGCTGCTAAATTATTTCATTTCATTCTGTTCTCAAACGGTAAGAGCGTGTAAGGTAAGTCTTAGGAGACAATTCAGCATCCCACATCGACTTGTTCTTGTCGCAAATGTCACAAAGTAAACACAGAGAATAGGATCCCTTTAATCATTGTGATTATTTTCAAAAGTGTAATAAAGGTAAGCACCAAAAGTGAAATAGCGCTCTCAAAATTGTTTTTCCTACGAAAGTAAAGATAAACTTGCGCCCCACCACACAACAGACAGAAATATCTAAAAGTGAACTTATGAGCACTTAGTAGGTGAACTCTTGCCCACACCGCGGTGCAAAGGAAGTAAAGATAAATGAGAACACTAAATTAGAAAGCAAAGTTGAGGTTTTGCTTTCAGTAAACGTGCAACCTTGACGTAATGCTGGAGATACTGTTGAAGGAAACCAATTTAGAATATTTCCACTCAAGCAAAAAGCCATGCAGCCAACGTCGGTTTTGGGATTGCTAATGAAAAGCGTTAAAATTACAACCACAAATATCATATAGCGAAATACCATACGAAAATTGTCGAGTGAGCTGAAACGGCTCTTCTTTCTACTGACAATATATTTACATCTGGAAAACATTGTGTGAGAACTGATTCTTGGAAGCAGACAAAACCTTGAAGAAATTGTCGTAAATTTCACCAAGCTTAGAGACGCTAGCTAACTAACTACCAGCAAGTAACAATGAAATGTATGATGTAATGTGCTTCTTACTACAAGAAACGACAATGTTCTCTGATATAATTGGTATACTGAACAGTATAGCCTGATAGTTGCACTATTTACGGAATGTGTAACAATAGACTTTTTAGTACGTATCTTGTATGTATTGCATTGCTTGCAAACATCTCTTTTATACGCCTCTGCGAACTTTGATTTAATTAAAGTTGAATCTGCAACCAAGTCTTCATATCCTATGTGGAATTCCTCATTTATTTGAAGTGGCTGCTCGTTCTGCAGATCGTTGCTTTTTTCACTTTCTCCCACTTTCTCCCTAACTTTCTAATAATGTATACCTCTCGTGATTTGCATGTGCAGACGTTATTTCATTTCAATCTCAGCACTGTACAGTAGTCATTGCACTTTGGTTTTTAGTGTTAATCTACTTGAACACATCTGATGTGGTGTCATCAAATGCGGATGTATGTATGTGATCGTGAATAATAAATTATGCAACGTACAGCTACGTAGAATTGCAGTCGTCATAAATTACAATTTCTTTTTTCCACAATGAAAAGTTTTTGTGAAATGCACTTAGTAGTGGAGGGGCGAATGCTTACAAGTACCACCTAATACATCAAATAACAACAAAGTGTCGCTGTCGACACTGTTTTCCAATAAAAGCAATTCAAAAATCGTCATCAAATAAATAAAACAAACAAGTCGTGAAGTATATAAACAGCATACTTAATCTTCCACACGTTCTTTGCATTTCCTCTATCAGTGCAAGAATTTCCTTCTCGTCATTATCGTAAGTCAAAATTTATATTTTTCTGAAATTGAAGGAAAGCAGAATAAAATTAAGGATTGGGGAGCACATTTGCGTATTAAAAGCTACATAGAGGAATACATGCATGGAGTTCCATTACAGGACGTACGAAAAGACGCCTCCGTACAGTACACCCGAATCCTTCTTGTATTTCCTACACATTCATCTGAACCAAATTGGTATTCGAAAACCTTCAGTGCGAGAGAGAGATAACTCATGGATTGTAATGCATTGTGTGATTCATGCGATTTCACGCTGGAGGCTGACAGGAGAAAAATTCAGCGTTATTGTGAATATACCTACATATAACATACCCTGTGCCACTATAACAGTTCAGTAAACGATACGTGCTCATACGAACAAACTGCAGCAACGTGTATGGCATGTGTTTGAAGGGAATAGAAATGGCATGCCTTGTAAGTATGGACAGCGCTTTATAGTTTGCAACAAGCCAATAGTGGCAGCTAAAAGCCTCTCTTAAAATACTATACCGCCTACCGCATTGGACTTTCGGCGTTTCAGCTTCCCTCCCAAATCCTCAACACGTGTCATGAGATTTTATACTCCCATTTTCCGTTTTCAACGAATGGTGCAGTAAAAATATGAAAATATTTGCTCAAATAATGTAATTAAATTCTTACGAGTAATGTTCTTATAGAAAAATCATATTGTAAACATTCCAAACTTTTACAGCGAGATCGAGGGGAAGTTCTAAACTTTGAGTATTTATTACCGAAAATATAATGCACATATAATGGCCGGTTGGAACGTGCAATTCATCGCAAATAAATTATTGAAAGCCGTGTGTAGTCGTACTCCATAATAAAATGCTCATTTGATGCACCACACTAAAAGTTTAGCTTTAAAATGAAAATTGGCAAAGGGCATAGGCAAACGAGCATGCGGAGGAGTCTACGGAGAGAAATGAAAAATGGGTGTTGCTCTGATGAGAATACAAATGAGATAAAATGACATGGATAATATTCGAGAGTCTCTTTCAGCTCTATGGGTTTCCAACACTTGCAGAGAAATTAAAAGTGAGCCTGAGCGAAGCTATGCACATATATAAATACACGTGTACTTACTAGTTCCATGAAGTACAGAATAAGAAAATGACTCTCGGGAAGCCATTCGACGTTTGCTCAGTAATAGACGTTCAGTCTGAAACTCTGAGAATCCGTAGCCAGAGAAAGTCTGGTAAAGAAAGCCTGGGAGTTGAGAACGGATAGGAATTGCAGATTTTGGTCGATGAGACAGAGCAGAAACCAAGAGCGAGATGCGGATGCATATGTGAATCGTGCAGAGACTACGAATGACTCTTCACAATTATTGCTCGAGTGGTTATTAGCTCACCTTAAGGCTTTATTGTTTGAATTTATACCCCATTTCTGCATCTAACTTAGTTTTCCTAATATCATTCGATGTGGCGGGATAGGCATATAGGTAGTAGTCTCCGTTTACATTTCCCTTCTACATATAGGCAGAGGGAACGATGAAAATTTTCTAATCGTGGGAGAGGCCAGAGAGAAAGTCGTGTGATAGAAGAAGAGAAGTGGCCGTAGCCTTCATCGTCCTAAGATAATTAGCAGTTACACTCGCTCTGCAGAGAAAGAATTGGTCATTTCATTTCATTTGTGCACTAGCTATAGATTAAATGGCGGCTCCCAATATATGGAGGTACTGCACAGTTATAGGGTATATACTGGTATGTAGTTGGAATGAGAGTTAGCACAGCGGGAGAAATACACAAGTTGGTTGGCCATACGAAGTGTTAGCCAATCAACGTTATTATATTAAAGTGAATCAAATGGGGATTCTGCAAATTTCGATAAAGAGTATTAATGTGCACACAAAAGCTCGTTCGGAGGTGCGGCGAGCGACTCAAAGGTAAATTTATGAAGTGAAGCATGTTTCTTTGATGCTCGTAGAGGGGGAAGAATGTGATACGGAAACAATGGCACGATACACTAAATGACTGCAGCAATGGCATCATTATATTGCCAGACAAGTGGCCATGCCATCGGAAAACGCATATATAAATAGATATTGTAATGGTTTCGTTTTATGTGCTTGGTGTTGGGATCTGAATCGAATTGCTTTTGACACAAGTCGCCAAGCAGTACGTAGTAACATTAGAATTTGCCGGGTGAAAGTTAGGGATTCAAAACGAGGTCATACAACTTGGGTATGATAGTCAACGGACCGTAAAGGGATCTGCATATTATACGTACCATGTCTACACTATGAACAGGCGATATAGCACTCTCAATGTGTAATGACACTATGTGTGGAGAGGAGCGGATGGAGGGAAAATGGAATGTGAGAATGTTCGGAAAGGATGGGGAAGAGCAAATGGATGGTGCCGTGTCGAATTGAGTGAGCACAGAATATTTTATCACATATGTACAGATATCTGAGTGGGTATTGGGGCTACGTACGTTATGGCTCTATAGTATACTGTGGCAAAAGCATTTTGCCCCGTTCACTTTGTGTTTTTTCCACTATATCGCTATAATGTGTGCAAAATGCACAAATGCTACGCGCACCAGTATGTGCATCTCTGAAAGCGTTAGCTATATAGCAGATGTGTTTGTGGAATGATTCAAGTGGAGAGCAAAAGGAATGAGAAAGCGAATTTTTTATAGAGACACACGATGAAATTTTGTATTGGTGATGGCTGGCCAAAGGAGCAATCTTGTTGAAGGACCCTTCAGCTTTCTCACAAAAGACGGGAGGAAGATGAGCAAGAAAAGAAAATTTTAGGGTTAGGCGAAGCAGAGAAATGCAGAGAATGCCATTCTCCAACGTTATGTTGCTATACTTTACGTAACGAAACGGGATCAATGTAGCGAAACATTTCTCCTCCATGGCTAGAATAATGTGAAAGAAGAGAAAGGGAAAATAGTAAAAGTCCAATATCCTATGTTTTCTGCCGTAGTTACCTCTGTCGCCAAATAAAGTCAGAGTCACAGAATAGTATCCGTCACCAGTCCCCCCAAGTTCAGAACCCGTGAACGAAACAGATTTTTTCTCAAAATACTTTTACGCTTCTCCAATCTCTTTATCTCCTAAGTGTGTGCACTAAATATTGAGGTCAAAACACATTAGATTACGAAAATAAACTATGTACGGTTATGACAGGAACAAGTAGACCAATAACCGAATCTCATAGTTACAATCTTACCCTGCACAGCTACATTCTAAAATAAATTGCCCCAGCTTTTGTCGAGGTCAGCACAGTGGAGTTTTCTTCCTACAATAATAAATAGTCCTCAACTCACTTCAAATAATATTTCACAAAATTCGCTGCGTCATACCCTTGTTCCAAATATTTGACCTAATGGCTGTTAAAACGTCGGGTCTTGCACTGTTTACTGCATACAGCGGACGTAATTGTTTGTGAGGCAAGAGAAGGGGAAAAATCTGTTAAAGTGTTGAACTAATGAGAGGAGAGACAGATTTTCATGTGTAACAGCTCGCGCTGCACAACTTTCTCTATAATTAATTATAATTACCGTCATTTGTAATTTTCAAGATAAATTGAACTGAGAGTGGTGCACCAGCCAACCGACGAGAGAGCCAGAGAGAAAGTTCCACTGTCACACCACCATACGTACAGACATAAATGCATCGTTAGTTACTAAAGAAAATTTAAGGAGCAGAGACCAGCTGGGCATAAGTCCTATTTTATTTGAGTCGTTTAAGATTAATTTGCTATAAAGATTTTTCTCAAGAAGAAAAGAATATTTTGGCACCGAGGATGCACTTAGGAAGTGCCGCAATATCATTCAGTGTGAGGAATATGGCAATGTCATCAGCATCATATCATAGAATTTCTCCTTCAAGAATATACGTGCGTACCGAATACACAAAGCAAAGTCTACAGAGACCCGGTGCAGAAACCAGCAAGACTAGTGCAACCATTCTCCTACCACATCCTTATATACTTACTACTATTTGTCCCCTCACTACGTATACATACAATGAAAAAGGTAGGTAGTGTACATACAAACTGAACACTGTAAACATACCAATGGCTACAGCAGAAGTACATAAAAAGTGTCCATATAACATATATATATATATATATATATACTTGTGTAGAAATAAGGAGTGAAAAAATCCCACAGACGGCACTATACGTTCAATACGCCACCCAAGACTGACATGTGGAATAGAATTCGAAAAGGCCTTTGCGATGAGAAAAAGTCAAGTCAAAGAGTAGAATGCGCCCTCATTCTCCCGTATCTATGCTTTGGTGCATATGTGACATGGGGAGCTATTGAAAGTAGCTTTCACTCTTCTTCTACCTCCACTTATATTTATAGCAAAGCGTAGCGTAACGCTCTTACTATTGTATGCCACTGCTTTCTCCTCTCTCTCTCTCTCGCTTTCTCTCTCGCTCCCTTCCGTAACTTGACTTGTCTTTCCATTCAAAGAAAAGAAATGTTTTTCTTTATAGTAGCTGTATTTTCTGTGTATGTGTCTCCCCTCGCCAATATTCTCCCTCACTATCGCCATTACCACTACACTTATAAGTAGCATCAACATTTCTCACGACATTCAGTATGTGCACTACATTGATTGTGTGAATGTATACACAACGGTGTAGCGTATAGCAGTAGCAGTGAGTATTTGCGGGATTCGTTATATTCCTTAACTCTGTTTTCCTGTAATCTGTATTTGTATGCATCCGTGTTGCAGCATTATGGTATTACATGCGCTTTCTCACTTTCACTACTGCTTTCTCATCTCTGCTCCGTTAGTCGTGAAAAACAAAGAGAACTGATGAGGAAAGGAGTGATCAACGGGCATTACTTCTCGTTTTGCATGCTGTGAAACAGCATGCAAGAGAAGTAGGCAGAGAAGAGGAGACAGGCGACATTTTTACAAATATTAATCATGGTCTGTGTTTGCCTGTACATATGGGGAGAAAGTTTATCTGTAACAGTGTGTCTCCCCTTAATGTCACCCTTTCCCGTCGTAGTGGCCACACATGCATTGTGTAGCAGAAAGCAGGACGGTTGCCGTTATATTTGTCTCCGGACACTTTGTGATAGTACATGGTGATTGTTAGGAGAATTGAATGGAAGGGGAGGATGTTCCTTATAAATTATTTAAGAACGTCTGTGAAAAACGCCTACAATTCACAGTTGACACGTACCTGCAATGCATTTTAGACTGACAACGAGGACAAAATAAATACTACGTATACGGAAAGGCATAATTTACATTATATATTGAAAACATTCCATTGTGCTCACATAGCAGAAGCCGTTAGCACTCATGTTATGTTAACCACTTTCATTCCTAGCGGAATGGCGGTGGGAAAAAATGCTAATACAGTGCTCGTTCTCGCTCTCCCTACGAACATACAATGTCCTTTTTTATGTCCTCGAACAATCTACATAAAAATTCACTCCATTCAATTCTTTTAAAGAGCATTATAGCCGCCTATTGTCACAAATTAAAAATCAAGAGTCTCCCCCGAAAAAGGCGTTGGCTGTGCAGCGAACGGTCTGGCTCTCCACGGTCGCCCTCAATAATGACTACTACGATGCATACAAATGAGAATATTCATTACGATCTTACATTTGTCGAGTCAAGTAGAAATTTCCTTTCTCTTCTTTATTGTTCTCATTGTCAGTACAATTACACCTAATGCATTTTCCTTCACTAGCTAAGTACTATCCTAGGAATAGCGTGCAGTCGCAGCCCCCACATGAAACTTACTGGCTACAGGATGAGTATTTATTTGCCGGTTTGTTTGTAGTTACGTGTTTCTGTTGTATGTACATACTAGTATTCCAATGGTGCATTTGTAATTTGTTGGCGGAAATGAAACAAGTTCTGTGCACAGTCCTCTTGCCTACTTACTGATACTTGTTAGTAATGGATGATACCAGGATACACATATAGCTGACTGTAGATCTGGAGCACAGAGTCGGATGAGTATAGGCTGCATTTTGCTTCATTTATATTTATTTCAGGAATGTGTGGTGAACTATAGAGGAGAAATTGTTCTGTTTTTGTGTAGATAGATCATACTTACACAGTTGGCCGTGTTGCTGCGGATTCTCTTTCAAATTCAGTTGCGGTTTCAACTTGAACTGACTGACTTGAGCCAGTAAAGAGACTCTTTGAAATTTCATTCGCTACGCTAGATATGCTCCAGTATTATCAAAGCTTTCCCTCACTCCCTTTGCTCGTTTGTTTCTCTTGTGAAATTGAATGGAGGTCTTCACTTCTTGCCTACTACCAGTAGGCGAGGCACTCATCTCCGTTCAAGTGAGTGAGTGAGTGACTAAAGCTGGAGAAAATGCAGAGACGTTCCTTACTAGCACACCGTATCACATGATACAATATGTACTTGGGTTTTAGTACCTTGGGGCAACGCGTCGGCACAATAATTCATTATATCACCCAACACTTGCGTTCCATTCTGCATTGTATGTATTCTGCTGCCTCTCGCGCTCTCTCACTCTCTCACTCTCACTCTCTCTCTCTCTTTGCACAGCTAACTGCTCAATTCTGCTGAGGTATTTCGTCCAAGGAACTTGCGGTGCACGTAACCAGTTCAATTCTACTATTTTAGAACGCGTCTGACTATATTAAAGTCTCTCTCTGCAGTTTTTCACATACATATAGAGCAACGTAATACATTCTGTACGTCCTCACATAAGTAGAGCTATACACGAATGCATCTGAGGAAGTATAGATATTTATGAAGTAGGCTCCTTGGAACTGTACTAGATATAGGTAGCACTATGCGAATTCCAAGTAGTATTACAACTTTCCTCTCTCTCTCTCTCTTCTTCGTCTTCTTCGAATATAAAAAGCTGCATGCAGAAGAAAGTGTTCGGCTTAATGTACGCAAGCAAACCTAGCACGACCCAACAGTCAGTAGAGCTACTACTTCACTCGTTCGCATTATATTTGTGTCTAGTGTCAGTTATACTTCCACATATATTATGCCTATATTATTAATGTATTATAATGTCATGTATTATAAAACATCAACGGAAAAAGAAATTCCATTTTTGAGCCGCCCTTCCCACTAAACTCTCCACTTCACTCTGTTTTCTCCAAAGGGATTCAGATAGGATTTCTTAGACAGAATTCAGACTATGTAGATTTATGTATAAGTTTCTCACAACATACACCCTGTGTATCTACCTTTAGGTACTATTTAGTACGTGTAGCAATCATAGTATGTATTTCGGCGGTGCTCCGTCTTTCTCACAAAATGCATGTATTTTTACGTCCAAACGAAAACTGCTCTTAATATGTGCGTATCTGCGAGTGTGTGGCTGTACATAGAAGTAAGGAAGTGGCTCGCCATCTGTACAACTAAATAGTTAGCGCGCAGTGTCCCAACGTGTGTGCAGTAACGCAGAGCTCCATATGGGGATTTTCCGTTTCACAGGTATCTAATATCTTAGGCGCAATAGGCCGTATGTGGATAAAAGTGGAGAAACTGTTATGTCTATGCTTACGTTAGGTCCCTGTCGTTATTATACACTTATAGGTATTTTCAGCTTAAGTTTGATAGGTAGCTTGGGTTTTACATTGGTTTTGCTCCCATTGTCTTCGTGTCTGACTACAGCTAAACGTGTATAAAGTGCTAGAAAAATTGTCCCATGGTGGAAAATTTATGTAGCACTCCCTCGCTGCAAATAATCTCCTTCGGACATTTCCTATACGTGAATGAACTTTATCCTTTAAAAATGGCTTTGCTCCCTTTTCATGACTCGGCAACAGCTATGTACGCCTTAAACGTAACTGAAACTACTGATCTCCCCCTCAAATATAAATTTCGAAAAACCAACCCAACCATGAGCCCAACAGTCTTTAAGCACCTGGATGTGTGCAAAAGAAATAACAGTAGTATCGTGCAATGATGCAATCTATAGAACTGTACTATCAACAAGCTTTCCAAAATGCTTCTTTTCTTCATATATGTATAAAGTTAATAAAAGTGAAAAGTTTGGAATCGTTCCTCAAGAATAAAATCTCTGCACAATCAAATCCAACATGAAAAGGCAACTTTAGGTAATAAGATTTGCGTAAATCCTGCAGAAGCATGGAGTGCAATGCTATTATAGAGCACTTCCGCACTTATATATATGTTTTCGTTGTATCCTCTAAAAGCTGTTCATATCCCGCATAATTTGTTCATTTAAAATAATTACATTTGTATGATATAATATATTAACGCGTCTATATACAGGATTTAATATAACTAACTGTCATTAAAATTACGACCTACAAATTGAGTAGAGAAATTCTACCATAAAAATTGTGCATATAAAACAATTAGAGTGAATTGTAATTTTACATTGCAATCTTAATTGAAAACTCTAAACGTTTTTATTAGCTTTTCCTTATGCGGAGCCGAGCGTTAATTTGTAATACAACAATTTTGACAAACGGGTTAAATACAAGCATGGATTTTATGGTACTTTAGGTTTTTATCACCATGATTTTATATTTCCAAACTTGTCTCCGCCCGCCTGCATTCCTCAGTTTCGTACTTCTCGTACTTTCGAAAGCGTTCCTCTACACTGAAGTCAGTCTGTTCTCCTTTTCTGTTGGTTTTATTTCTTCTGAGCCCTATTGCCATTCTATCTTTTATTAATCAATCCGCACCAAGTCAGAGTGGATTACAAGATAATGTGAACAATGGAACTTATAAAAGTTATGATGAGCCATTGTAAAAGTTTAGGGGTTGTTATTAGCTTACAACCGAATCGTACTGCTTTCTACAGAAAAAATAATAGCACTTTTATACCACTTTTATTCAGTCATGTATAATTTATTACAGAAGGATAGTAGTAAGTATCCCATCCGATCGAAGATGGCAACCGACTGGAACAATTTTGCACACCACCTCCCTTTATTATTATTACTACCTTCTTTACGGAAAAAATCATATCGTTACCAACAGAAAGTTAAAATCTGCTACGCTTTATATAACTTTGGGTTGACTGAACTTATCAATTGAATTGAAACTGTTCGACTCTATGGTATCATTATTACCACTTGTCCCGAATGTGGACAAACCCTCGCATGAGCAATGTATGCTTTTAGAATGGATGTAATAAATGAAGAATGATAGAGTGTAAGAGCAAAGTATAAGCTGCCAACCCACAAACTTGAAGCGGACTCATTACGGTTGTTCTGCAGATAATATCTTTCAGTTACATGCTATTCAGTTAACGCCGTCTTTTGCTTTTTGTGTGAACACAAGTTTTTTACTTTGTTGAAAGGGTGACGTTTATCTATATATCGTATAAATGCTCTTTTTTTTCGAGAATCTTTCACGAAGCCTCCTCCAAAATCTGAATCTTTTCACGACTGTTCAGAGTTCGCACAAGTCTTTCTCCTTGTCTTCATTAGTTCACTCCCCGTGATTGTATTTCCAGGTATCTACTAGAAAAGTTTCTTTTGCCCCATCAATCGTAACATTGAACTGTGAAAGATATACACACTTATACGAATAAAATGTATTCGGCGGGGTATAGGTAGTAACAGACCAGAGAGTCAGAGAGATGCTTATAGTTAGTAGGTACTCTGTGATACTGTTCGTGGAAGTAGGTTGACTGATTCTCAAAGTCTGTAGGACTGTGTGAACGCGTTGTTGTGCACACTATTGAGTAGCTAACATACTGCAGATTGTTATGAGAAAAACTTTGCACATTCCAAGCACTTTTATATTGTCTGCTGCATTAAAAAGATACTATAGAGATATTATCTGCGAAATAAATTCCCGATTTCTTCAAATGTATTTTATCTGTGAACTGCAACTGAAATTGACTTTATGCTTATGTGTTCACCCATTGACTGTCTATGTAATCGAAATATCATTCACGAACTATGTTTCAGCCTCTTCTAGTTTGTAGCATTGGTGAAAGAACTAGCACAGAACTTTTCTATTAACCTAATAGTTTTAGAAGTCGGAAATTTTTTCCACGACTTGGTTGACACATAGTGTGCCATATATCGCGTCTCATACGATGTCGAGGCAGTTGCAATGATAATGGAGATAAAACATTGAATGAGCCTCCAAGGGAAAAAATAAACTTGTGATTGAGGCGAGGCATTTGTCGTTCACACTGTAATCCATTACCCCTAAATAAATTAGAATAATGTCAAGAAAATTCTCTCGGAAACATCCAATGATTTCCAGATGGAGGGTCAAAGATTTCGCTCGGTTACGATTACCATTCTACTTAAGATCCAAGACGGCATAAGAAAATAGAACAGAAGTGAATCAATAAAATAAGGGGAGGCTGTAGTCAAGTTTCAGACGGCTGTCATTGCAGTCTCAGTTGAGTGTCGGCTTTTTCTAGTCAAGAACTACGACGTTGTATTTGTATTGCGATGCGTGTACGAATCTTATTTACTTCTGGTGAAATAATACCGTCTGACAGCAAATGCTAGAAAAGAACTTTCATAATATTTATCCCTACACAGTATGCACTCACTCACATCTTCTCTTCTTGTATCTGATATTGCTTTAAGGGTGCATGTATTTACAAAAATAAAGCTATAGCCGACAAGAGAATTCAAATGCATCCGTTGTACTTTGTTTCTTATAAATATAGTTTTATTGCATAGCATCTAGTATAACGTTTAGCTATATAGCTGACTAAAAGTAGCCGGTGTAACACGTATACGTCGTAAGCAGGAAAAGTTATGCAAATATGGAAAATAAATGGCATTGTTCCAACAAAGAGTCTTTGGAATTGAATTGTAGAGTAGTAAAAGTGAGGATGAAGAGGCGGCATGGAGTAGGCAGAAGATGTTTCCATGTAGGATGCTTCCCCTCTTATTGTTAGATATCATATAATACCAATAATGAGAACACATCACATACAGTACATCCATTGAATATAATAATCTCGTCAGGAGTTTATTACGAGTAGCTGGAGGACAATGGAAAGTTTGAATAACAGCTAGCCGAAGGATGGTTACATGTGGAATACAAGTTGCATATAAAACCGAAGGAAGTGGCCATTGGGAATTCGTATGTGAGCTATGTTGAGTCACTATGACGTGCACACTGTGTGCTTACCGCCCTATACAAAGACAATGTATAAAGAGGAAGAGAGAGAGAGAGAAAGGTACATTTCGCATTGTGTTTCGTTTCGTAGTGCCGAGTTTCACCGTAGTAGCATTAAATAGTAGCCTCCACTTACTATATCTATAATAGGTATACGGGACAATATAGGAACAATGTAAACTTACACGAGATGAGAGCAAGAGTGAATGAAGTGGAGGCCGGCATTGCTTTACTTTGGTTTAGCCCTTCAGACAAACAGTCGAGTCCTTATCGGCTGAGAATTCCTCCGGGATAATTTCGGAACACTCATCTATCATATATTTTAACTATGTACATTCACCCATACATACTAACCGGTTAGCCGTGTCTTTCTCAAACGGCGCCCTCTTTCACCTCATCCATTTGAACACACATCCGCTTGCACATCCCTACGAATATCCCCACTTGCACACACAATGCGATGCGTACGCGGCACAACGACATTGGAACAGTCAACAAAACCCACGTCTGATACAGTACTGTTATACCTATGTAAATACTGTGTACCATACGTGGACACAGGGCTTGATGCTATAACTAGACCCTAACCGTAACTGAGCATGCATGCGTGCAAATGTGTAAGAGGATGTGTGTGCAAGTGAATGTGGGTGAAAGAGGACACTATGAGGATAGCTCCTGTCAACCACACCGTGTGAGTAGTTCTAACAATAAGTGCACAGTACATCAGTTTACAACAAAGTTACACTTATAAATAAATTGAACTATTTGTTATAGTTGGTTTAGTTCAAAGTCCCCACATGGATGCCCATTATATCCACGGATCGTCAAAAGTCTCCAATCCGATCTAGTAGTCCACTCGGCGCTTCCACTATTACCTTCTCCACCAGTTTGCACTTTACACTCGTTTACACTATGAAACCCGCATACATTTGCGTGCTGTACAAGAACACTTGATCTACCAACTTGTGTTTGCCTCGGTCTGTTTTGCTCCAGTTATTCGTACAATCTAACCTATTATTTGCATTCGAATACACTTGAAGCTTATTTGCATTATCGATTGTGCCAAGTATTAGTTAGTAGGTAGTCTCTCTGCTTTCAATTAAATCACCGGGCGCAATTACTTTGGCAAGGCACAATCCATCGGTTCATGCATTGATGTTTTCGTTATCCAGTAGGTTAGCTATACTTTTCTCGTGACGAGCAATCCAGATCAGAATGAACAAGAGAGTAAGCCTAACGTATACAAAGTAACGTATTACTAGTTGGATACACTATACCGGCTAGGAAGTATGTCAATATAATAAATTGTAAGAGTGGTAGTTAGTATAGTTAGTAGGTCTGTGTTCACTCACATTCACTCCGCAGCTTAAAGTGTACATAAAAAACTTTTCTGTGCTTAAATGAGATTATTGAATGTATTTTGTGTTCTGAGGGTTTCGGGTCTTCTGTGCCATTGTCAAGTCATTGCCAAAAGTTATGTTATGGCTAGTTATTACAGCGACAGACTAAGTTAAGTAAACGGGGAAGTAACCAGAAGAAAGGAAAAGGAGCGACGGAGAGTAGTAAAGCATAAGAAATAGTTGAATGCTCATAAGTAAACAAAACGAGACATATAACATAATATAGGGTTGCTTGTAAGAATACGAGAGAGATATGACAGGGACGACTGGAGAGAACAGTGCTCGTATTCTAAAGAATATCTGTATCTGTGCAGCAGACACACCACTTACTGTACAATTGTTGTCTCAAAGAAGGCAAGAAAAACAGAGTTGAACAATGGCCAAAAATGTCTGCACCAAAACAAGGAGACACAGGAAACTGTTGAGTTAAGAAGGAAAGGGATGGGAAAGTAGGTTCTTTAATATTGCATAGTGTGTGAGTTGTTGTAGTGGGTAGGTATTAGGTGGATGGGATTGGCTACGCTTCCTACTCGTGACTCGTGACTTGACTTGTTTGTGGAAGTACTTGCACTGCATTTGCTAGTTGCTACTGGTAGTACACTTTGTGCTGCTACTGCTACATCCTATGCTACTAATACGTACTACCACCACCACCACCAGTATTGCTACTATGTACACCGTCATATTTATATCGTCTACTAAATCTATACTGTGATAAGTATATTTGTAAACTTGGATCTATTCCCCTTTTTTGCGACTTTCTCAATTCAGACAAGACTTCAAGAGACTAATGGCAACCCTAGATATGTTCACTTAGGCACCTACGCAAAGACAAGCAAGAAAGAAACAAGGATACTAAAAAACCAACGAGCAAGTCGGGCTAACTTTCAGCTTGCCTCAAATCAGAACGGAAAAACTTTTCTGCCGAATGTCTCGTTAGTTTCTATCTTGACAAGAAACAAGCCCCATTTTTGTGTTCCAGAACGAGTCACCGAGCAACTTGAATTTCTCCTTTACCTTATTATTCTTCCCTTTTCCTCAACTACAAAAATAACCTCTTGAAAAATAAATGCACACTTTCTAATAATACATGGAACCAGACTATACTACACAGCATGTACACCGTATCTGTAGTATGAAGTGGAGTGAATGCATAAAGCACACCTTCATGTGCCCCCAACAAGGGCACAAGTGGATGGAATACTAGAATAGTTATTAATAATTGCAATATGTTTTCATTCCTTCTCTCTACGCAGTATTCCAGCAACCAGACAAGGTTTTTATGAGAAATACCACACGGTGAAGCACAGAAGGCAGAAAAACAAATCACTCGTCAGTAATTCACCAACACACTTCAATCCCCAATTTACATTGCATACATAAAAGCAGACAGTTCAGAAGCGAATCCATTCGTGTACAGCAGACTGACTGAGGAAATGCAGACATGCCACATGTCAGGAGGATGGCGGGGCTTCTACTACATCAAAACTTGAAGGAACACTCGCAATCACTTCTTCTCCAAAAAGGAGTCAACGAGTGTTCATCGAATTCCATGTTTTGCTTCGAGTCTCTCTATTCCGATTCAACCAATGCAATATGAGTCAAGTGTAACTGCACAGCACACTTGTCAAAATAAAATGAAGAAATATCTGCACGGAGCCAGTCATAGAAATGAAAAACAAGAACACAATCATTTTTGTCAAACTTTGTTCTAACTGCGAAACTGTATGTAGTGGAAATGGTATGGTCACTTGTTCTCTTCGATGCAATAGCATATCATTTCCAACGGTTTTTCGTAAAGTGCCACTGCCATTCAACCTCATAAATCTGCTCCCGGTAATTCCGCTACACACACAGAGTGAGTGAGAGAGAGAAAGAGAGAGGAAGCACAGCAAAAGTAAAAGTGAAAGTAGAAGAAATCAAAATCACGAGCGCACGACAGAAAGGATGAAGAGAATCAACTCGAATCTGTCGCATCCTGTGTGTGTAGGTGTACCAATAGCTTCGTTGTAGTATCTGAAAGAGTGGATGCTGTCGGGTGTCTATAGACACTATGCTCTTCCTCGGAAGAATTTCATCAAAACTCTTTTCGAACTATTATTAGATCTGTGTGCTACGGTGACCCGGTCAAAAGACTTTTGGCGTCCCACTTTCCAATATCCGTTCATGTGGCATTTCCCCCTTACTATAAGCACTAAAAGGAAAAGATAAGACTTGAAAGATTTCTCTCTCGGTCGTAAAGGTCCTTTTCCAAAGATTATAAGAATCCAATAGAATCCAGCCAGTTCTCCATGATTCAAGGGTTATGTCATTGTTAGCTACCTAAAATGAACCCGTTTTTGAAAAGCGAAACAAAACGTTTCTAGACGATTAGCCAGCGCCGACAATAATAAGCAAAGCCCATTCAGATGTTTTAACAGTCCATTTTCTTTAATGTTGGTATAGTTGAATAATAATTACTATATTCTGGCCATTCCGAGGGATGTGGGCAATGGCCACACGTGAATTAACGTACCTATTTATATCTTTTACTAGCAACTTATTATTGCAGAAGCAGGATGTCTCGATTACACCGAACGGTCTAATTAAAGTCTTTGCGTAGGTACGACGACAGAAGGCTTCTGCTCCATTGATTTTAATGCAACTTAAACGATAGATCGATGCTACCATAAGCGCTATTAGAACTTTGTACACAGCCACAACCTTCAACATGCATTACATACATGTAGTGGGTATCCGAGCGGACATTCAAAGATTAAGAAGAAAATCGGACAAGAAGTCATTGGCTTCCCAACTAAAGCTGTTGGGTACAAACTATATACTTATAAACAGTTAGTCAGCACGTAAAAACCCTGTATAATATGTTATACTGCGTATACGTTATGTAGGGACGGGTGCACGTCTAGATTTTCTATTATAAGTAAGACAAGTTGATCTGAGTCAAGAAAGACCACTGAACTGACAACAGAGGAAATGGAGCAACAATATACTTATAACACTTAATACGATACGATTGGCTACAGAGTCCAGTAATAGATGCATGGCACCGACCACCACCCACCACCACTGTCTACAATCTAGAATCTAGTAACAAAGCACACATGTATTTATTAGCAGTGGGTAGTTCTTCTGTGTCTATCGACATGGTAGCCATGGCGCTTTCGATTGGAGCAGCAGTGAAGGCTGACACAACAGCCAACAACAGAGAGACAGATACAAATAGAACGGAGCCAAGTCTGGAGAGGAAAAGGAAGATGCGGGGAAGGACAACGGTTAAGGAAGTAGTCCTGTTGTGCCCTTCTTGTTTCCTATCTCATTTTATGTTGGAATTACCGGAAAGACAAAGCCTTGTTTCCACTAAGACTGTTTGATAACATAAAGCTAGCTATCTGCAGTTGATTGCTATTGGATTGCCGCTTCCTTGGACCTAACCAAAGATATGCTATCTAATGTGCTGTGCAATATATTTCCTATGGCACAGCACACATCAGAGAGACGGTCTAGCCTCAAGCAGCTAAATATATGCTCATTTATCGTAATGAACTCGGTTTGCGGACGTATTAGAGCAACTTGTCTTACGAAGAACAACAAATGCGAACGCATCCCTTGCTGCCGGATGCACAAGTTAACTTTGGCCGTGTCCAAACTTTATTGTCTTGTCTAAACACACAAACAGAGACACAGAAACTGGTTCAACTGTTAGATCATCACAAAGATACACATTAGTTAATAGTAAAGCAACGATACATTAGAGGAAGTTTCAATTGTAATTTCCTTACAGAGAGACTGCAATCACTATTATAGTTCATTTAATTTCGTCCACTGACTGAATGAGCACAAAGACGAAGATAGTCCTCTCTCCGTTGCTTTGTGCTGAAGACAAAGTTCTTTTTTTCCTTGCAATTCCTTTCCTTTGGACGTACATACATTCTTTTAACGCGCAATATGTACTAAAAAGAAGAAGTAACAAACATTCTACTATCTGTTATCTTGATTGTTGAAAAAAGAAACTTTCTCCTTTGTGTGTTTTCGCGGTTCATCCCTAAAGATTGGTTTTTTGTGCACCACAAAAGGTAGTTATTAGGAGAAGAACGGCATAAATAGATAGGAGATGGTGCTTGCCATGATTGTTGCATCTTCAATTATATCACGTGAAATTGTGTACTATAGAGACAACATTTCGCTCAGAATGAATCGTCATTGTAAACACGAGTCAGTTACTTTAAGCAGTTATTGCCCTCAAATAACAATTTCCCAAAGTATTATTATTCGTTGTATTTATTTAGCTTGCATCAGTGTTTCTGGCATCATGTTGTTGTTTGTGGAAATAGCGAATTATTTTAAGCTAGTAATATTTAAATAAATTAAGGCACTACTCACATGATTTGAACTGAATAATTGGACTGTAATTGGCTGTTAAATTGATTTATGCAAATGAAAGCATGCTCTGTATGCCTTTAGCGAAATTCTATTATTTCTTATACTTACTATAAGAATGAATGGAGGACGAGATTTTTAACAATTGAAGTCGACCTGGTTGAATGGTTTCATTTAATTTCCGTTATTAGCGTTTAGTTTTGTAAGCACTTTGAAATTAGAGTTTGAATAGAAGGACGGTTTGCTTTGTCCGATTTGTACTCGTGCATGTATATCTATATATAAGTAGTACGGGTGGGTAACCTTATGACCTGAGACCCAGAGCGTATTGAAATTGGGATAAAATTCTTTCTTTTGTAGATTTGAATAATACTGCCGTTTCAAGTCTGGAGGTCTAAATTAGAGTCCGTAAAGTGTAAATGGATCATGTCGACTATAAGAGAGGAAGAAGCATACAGAAGGTTAGACCTACAAATCCGAACTGAATCTGCAATACTACTTGTGCAAAATATACTGTACATATAGGGGCAAGGATTTTTGCATGCACTGCTTCTCATGAAAATCAAGTTGCTCCGCACTGCTCCCTCAGACGCTTTGACTAAAGTTCACAAAACTGCTAGTCAGTGTACATTCTAGTTAGTGAATAAGTTTACGCTATAGGGCCAACACGAGGACGTACAAGGGAGCCAGCTAAGAAACGGAATAAGAAAAAGAGTGAAATTGAACACGAGAAGACTTTTGTTAACTCTCAGTATTCCGTGTACGTCCTTACCGCTCTCTCTCTCACTCTCTCACACTGTCTCTCCCTTTCTCCAAGATAAAGTAGCTGTGGAAAGCGCTTGCAGTATTGGATTGTACGGGGGTATAGTCATCTTGGATAATACCCTGTATTAGAACCAAGAGACTCATTTACTCTTTCTCCCTCTGACTTTTTCCTTTCTTTCGAATCGACTTGTGCACGGATTCCATTAGCAACTGAACTTATGCATCTACCACCCCATATCTTCGGATGTATGTAGGCTGCGAGGCTGCCCCAGCCCCAGATTAATATATTTTGCTGTTATGCGTGCATGACTAGCAGGGCGCTGGTAGAACCTAAGCTGATTCCATCATATCTTTTTAGTGATGCCATTGTTCCAGCTCTAGAATTTCTTAGTAAACAATTGTGTTGATATTGCACTCCAAGTTCTTTGTCAATATTTTTAATTTAAAAACGAAAGTAAATATTAAAACTCACGAAAGGGTTATTACCCAACTCATAAATAGAGAACTGGCTTTGAGTACACTTGTATTGGTAGACAGAGAAAACTAATATGCCAGTAAGAATTCTATATAAAATCGAATACGTGTATTACGCAACAACACAGCAAGCAAACCCTCGTGCAACTTACAAGAACTTTTCGTCGTGCTACGCTACGCTCTCGTAGTCTCTCATATGTATTACTTATATCAAAGTGGTACTTTCTCTGGAGCTCTCTGTCTTCTATCTCAAATACAGTCAAAGGAAAGATAAGTGAACCTGAGCAAATACTGAAAATGCGAGTGCACAATTATTATAATACGATGATGTACATACTGCCACTCCACTACACTCTACTTGATTATGTTTATTCAATGCTAACGTGGCCAACTTTAACTTGGTTACAATCCGTACTTTGCTCCTTTGAAATTGACGTTACATCATTTAATTCTATTGTTAGAAAAAATGAATCGTTTTTTTAATGTCCTTAAAGTGTCGGGACGGTCGTTGACAGTATTATGTTTTTTATATTGTCGCTGGTGACAGAAAGGCGATTCATTGTTTCTAATAGAATTAAATGATCTAACGTCAATTTCAATTTTAACCTCTCAATAGCAATTGTTATGTATCTAGAAATAAATTTTATTTCTACGACAGAATTTAGGTAAATTATGTATTTAAAATACATATTTAAGATTAAGGTAATTCACTTTTTACAGTTTAATTTTTCTCATTTTATCTTACACGGATCGATTTTTAAGGAGTGGCCGGTTTTCGCTGGTCTATAAGTATATAATCTCTAGATTTATTTGGTGATTGATAAAGAATAATAAACCTTGTGAGAATTTAGTTGTCAATTTCAGAGAAATAACCATTGTATTTACATTTGTTGTAGACTTTGCTACGGATTGAGAACTTGGGATATTTCAAATTTATCATACGTTTTGTTTTACATATTGTAATGAACAAAACATTTGCTTTAAAAAAATCAGATATCATGCTGATTTAATTTAAACAACTGAGCATAATTTTTTTCCAACTGTTTACACATCAATTACCAACTACATAAATACACATGCAATAGGCGTTTCTTGATCCTAGAAAATAATATATTGAGCTCTAAAATTCCACACCGCCTAATTCCACGAACTACGTATCCATTTATAAACGTAACTCTAGTAATCTAATAAATATTACGCTCGCATCCGTACAACCAATCTAAATATAGAATTAAGTACCTACATGGGTGGCAAGGAAAATCATCTAAAAGTGGTTTCAAAGTTGAAATCTCATTTCAGATAAAGGGTTCCGTGTAACGACAGGTTCATATTGGTTCTTGACTGGGAACAGTAATCAGGTTACCGTTTTCAAAGGTTTTGGACTTTGTTCAGTTGCCTAATGGGTTATTTCATTTGAGCTCTCTTCTCGAATAATGTAAAATGAAATTCAAAGAGAAATTCAGTAATTGAATTTCTTAACTGGTGAATAGCTCAATGTTCAAACTGTACAATTTTATCTGTGCGGGCACAATGGAGCATTGTGAAAGTTGCTTCTATGCAGTAGTCAAAGTAAGCATACTTATAATACGTACATGCATACTACTACACAAATTTTTACCCTGGAATAATACGAGTAAAGTTCTTGAATAAGATGAAACGATACAGAGGCAACAGCGGAATAGACACGCAACTACTGAAATGAATGCAAGCAAGAATGAGAATGCTGGTGTGTTGTGTTGCTACACACGAAGTCAAGCAGGCTTTTCAAAAGCTCCGCATCTCATCTTGCATCTGTAATAACTTCATAACTTTGGCTGTCGGTCGACTCTCTCATTCTCATTTTGCATTATCTCATCCACATTCCTGTTGTCTCTCCGTCTCTACTTTCCTTTATATCTAAATGAACATGAGAATTCTACATGAGTTTATCGACTTACATTTTATTATACTTATTAACTACTTGGTGACTTTTCTTCAGCGAGCGTTCCAGTATGCATAACATATAATAACCGTCATTTCATTTCCTTCTAGACTCGTACCAACTCTTACACTGTATTTTGAGGCGACCGAATAATGAGGGTGTCCGATAGATTGGGCCAAGCGTTAAAATGCAACAAGCGGAAATTGGGTCCACTGTAAGGTTGGCCTAATCGTCTCACTCGATAAATAGGGCCAAACGTTTAAACTCGATACATTGAGCCAAAGTATAAATACATACAGGATGGTTCGCATTTATGTACCTCTCTTCAACATTTCGCTTAATTAATAATAACAAACACATTTCACCATATTACAATATTTTAATATATTATATATATATATAATAAAATGATTACCGATAAATAGGGCCAAGCGTTTTAACTCGATAAATTGAGTCAAAGTATAAATGCATGCAAGAAGGTCCATTTACGGTTTGTGTACCTCTCTCTTCGATATTACAGACACATTTCGCTATTACAACATTGTTTATTTTATTTTAGGTTAGGTTAGTTTACACTGTACATAATTTGTAACCAACTCTACATTGGAACCAATTTCGCTTGGGACATTTTAACGTTTGGCCCAATCTATCGGTAATCAAAATGAGCATACAAAATAATTATGTGCAAGTCATACAGCGTTTTACACTACCACTATTTACCTACCAACACATTTCTCATACAGCTTTTTATGGCAACTGCGCGTATTGTTAAATTTTATACTCTAATTTCATATGTAAACTCAAAAAGGAGGTGAAATGAGCGGATAAAATTTCTCTACTCCCAGGAAGAACAAATACTGGGATTTTTCAGGGTTTTCAATGGGCATAAAGGGAAATTGCTGGGCTAGAAAAACTCTTGCGTATTATTCACCAATTCCAGTTGGGATAAATTTGAAATC
>JABASC010000525.1:0-37880 GCA_019776185.1 Plutomurus gul
TATGTGTGTGAGTTGCGGTAGCGGGTCGGTTGCGGTATAGGTTTGTGCTTGCAAGTTGCGGTAGCGGTTGCGGTGCGGTAAGGCAAAACGCGCAAGTCTGAATCATGAGCAGGGTTTCTGTGATTATCCCAGTGGGATTAATTGCTGTGTCTCGCGATTAATGCGACTATCGCAGCGCACTCCGCCTCGTGATTAATGTGATTATCACAGCACAGTGACAACAACAACTCAACCCCAGCGAAAAACTCAACCCCATTAATTATGTAAGCAACCCTCCAGGAAATGTTGACGTGTACGACTGGGTTGCTTACATAATTAGTATAATAAATTTTGGGGGTGAGTTGTCGTAGGGTTGAGTTGTCCTACGGGTTGAATTGTCCTAATACCATTAATGTGATTATCACAGCACACTGCTCAATGAAAATAAAATGAAAAAAGGGCGAAAAATAAAAACCGGGAAAACAAGTATCCTCTCATCATTTTCTCACCGAATCGGCTGAAACTCACTAGGCATAATTAGAAACAGGTCACAAACATAGGTAAATTACAAAAATGTCAAAATATTTCAAAATACCAGGTTAAAATTTTCTGGGACATGATATTGGACATGCCTAAATATTTTACTACCAAACCACTATGAATACAATCTCATTCAGCTTTCTCATTACTTAATTTAATTAATTTTATCTAAAGATTTCCTGTTTTTATGGACTCCACTGCATGGATTGATTATATAACACATTACAATATAAGCGTAGTCCACTAAAACAGCAAAAAAGTATGTATTTATGCCATTTATGTGCTTATCCGATGCCTACATTTAGGAGCATTTGTGCCATCTGTCCAATCGATATGCTGCATTGAATCTGCCATACAGGAATATGCAGCACCATCAAACGATGAAATAAAACACATTTCCAACACATCGGTAGATGCTGCACGAATTGTTCACACAGAAAAGGAAACAAATTACGCTACTCATTGTATACCATTACCCCAAGGCGTCTTATTTAACATTCTATCCAGTTATAGAGCAAACATATTTTACAATTAGTTGCATTATTGTACCTATTAGATTATAACATAAAGCTTGATGATCTCAGTGCAACTAATAAAGTTGACGTAGGTGAACATTTGTTTATCATATTGCTATGTGAGAATATTCTACCGGTGGTTGGTGACATTGGGGGATCCTGAAGACATTGATATTTGCGTACTGGACAAGTAAACTGTACAGTGGGCGAGAAGAAAGGCATCGAAATGGAACGGTTTACTTTAATCAATTATCAATTAGTTGGTTAATTATTAATTATTATTAACAATTACTTTGTGGTAGGTTGCTTGGTGGCTTATTATTTAAGTAATAGATTTCATGGTTTTTTCTCACTTGGTACAGATAATCCGTAACAGATTATTTATCTAACAGATTGCTTGAAGCTAATTTACATTTGAGGCTATAATAAGGTACGACAGAGCGTATAGATTTCGTAGATTATCTCGATATCATTCTGCTTACGATATTTCATTTAGTGCATTGTGGAAACACGATCTGGTTTTCACTTTGCCTATTTGTACGCATATCATACCATCATGTAATCTCAATATTACTTACATTATTTATATTCTACACCATCTCAGCATTATTTATATTTCTGTAGGTTTTATTCCATGTACATATAGAAAAATGTTTCACATTATGTACGTACTCTTACTCTGTTTTATTCATTTTCATAAATTACTAATTAGGGGTATTAACTGAAAAGTGAAGCATTCTGAATCATTATTATGGCTGCAGAATCAATGCTCATCTTGAAAGTCAGAACATTCGAGGTGTAATGCATTGTGCATTATGTACATCCAACTAACTAGCTAGTAGATGTGGATGATAGTTTGATAGTGGACAGGTAACAGAAACTTGGAAATATTATTGAAACCGTATGCTTAATACTTACAAAGCAGTAAAAAGTTTACTTGCACTCTTGCACATACTCTATCAGCGAATAAGCAATTCGGGTCTCGCTTTGCTGTCGACACAACACAGCTCTATTGCTGCTTGCAAATGAAGATTTCATGGCTTTCCAAAGTTGATGCATAAGGTACATGTACGTACGTGTATTAGGCAATGTATAAATGGTGAATTTCTATCTTGTGAAGTCGATCACAATTTAATCAACAAACAATCGACTTGTAAGTAACTATTGATTCCAAAAAATCTACAACTTTGAAGAACCACCTGTAAAACATCAAATTAAATCTTTATGTAAACTTATATAGCAGCAAATTAAGTACTAAAAGCTAAATGAGCTTGCAGAGAATTATCAATCATTTAATTCTATTTTATTTAATATAATGGTTAGATAATACTAACAAGATTATATGAAAAGACGCATACGTTTCAAAGCACTTTTATTTGTTTTTAACGATTACTAAGAAAGAAAAGGAGCGTAGTAAATTACTTTTGTAAACAAATGTACGTTGAAAAGAAGTTTCTGTTATATAACCTTGCAACAATAATGTACATGGAGTAACGCCATTTTCAATGTTGCTTGGTTGTGCAGTGCACAACACGACGATAGCATATGTGTAGAGTACGGTGTGTGCACATTTAAACGTGTGGTGTTAACACGTACGCTCTGTAGCATTTAAAATGGACTACGATTGTAATTGTACATTGGAGATTTACGCGGTGTATATATCTTGTCTAAGTATTTCATTCACAGGAATCATCATCAGTCAGAGAGCCAGCCAACAACCAACAGCCAACTCACTCACATCGACATAATCATACACAGAACACAACTACACAACCGAACTAAGAGAATTGAGCAAACGTAATCATCAGCAGAGAGGTCTGCTGTGTTTTGTGTCGGATCGCCTTCACCTGCTTCAACAGCTCCCAACAGCTCCAACAGAACAGCTTCAGATTGAATAACTCGTTAGAAGAAAAAGGGCATCAATAGCGAACTCTACATAGGAGTTACTCACCTGTTTGCTTGCTAAGCTAGCATGAGGTAGTTCTTCGATCTTACACAAGGTCTGTATCGCGTTTGTATAGGGATTGTACATTGGCGTGAATTGAGCATATACGCTAGAGGAGTTGAAGAAATGACTATGTAAATGTATTGGGTTATACAGCTTCGAATGTAGGAGAAGACGAGAAGTCTGCGTGTTTTTGTGCGTGGCAGAATTGCGTGAGAAACGGGTTGTGCAAACTCAAAGGCGTCTCATTTTCATCATTTCCCGTTGTTGCTGTCTCTGTTTTGGCCGTTGCTTATTTCGGGAACGCGCCATAAGCCACTTGGCGCCTTTTCTACGTATTCTTCTAGTGTTTGGAATAAATACAAATTGTAATTTTGTCTCCAAAAATTCGTTTTTATAATTTGGAAACTTGTGGTCAAAGTGTTTTAGCCAACAAGTTAAACTGTGTGTTCGTATTGTGGTGGGGGAAAATTAGGTCACGCCAACTGTTTTCCACAATCTTACTACTACTACTACCAACTACTACTGTAGTGAAGAAATGGATCGAGACACAAAAAAGGCGATCTTAAAGAATCGCGCAAGGATTCTCAATTTGGATTATTTTGATTTAACTGCTCCACTTTTGGCTTCAGAAACTCTCTCGTTAAGGAAGCACAAGGAAATTAAAGTTGATGCTTCGGAAGGGAAAGCCAGAATTGACCTGCTTCTCGAGTGGATTGACGATTGGTAAATTAATTAAAAATTAATAGATTTATGATACAATCAGCTGGATAACAATGATTGAATTATTTGTTTTAGTTAATACGAATCTTTCTAATTACAAGGAAATAACTTTTAGGTCACGTTTCACATTCTACTAAGCATAAAATAGGTCTACCACTTTATGCTGAAATTATATAGTTAATTTGTATTGTTTTTATAGTGCTCCCATGCATGCGTTTGGCCCGTTTTTGCAAGGTATACGAAATTGCAAAGATCTAATCTTGGCAAAGAAAATTAAGCGAGAAGCAGCTGGTAAGTAACCCCCAAAACAGCAACTATTTGATGCGAAAGTGAATAAATAACGTGGAAGTTTTTGTTGTTGTGCACAAATAAATGACGTAATAAATAACATATGTTTAATATTGTGTATTTCACAGGGGAAACTTCAATTACTATCACAAATAAAGCACAAGGCTCCAAGTCTTCAGCACCAAAGATAAAGCTTCCTAAACTCAAACTAAAGAAGGAAATCAAGTCAGAACCTGGAGTCGTTGTTGGAATTAATATTCCTAATGGCACCGAGAATATTATTGGCACTCCTTCAAATGTCACGTCAAAGAAAAAGGCTCCTACTGATAAGACAAAGAAAGCAACTCCCAAGCTAAATGGAGCTCAGAAGACACCTGATGTTACAAAGGGTAACGTAATTGATTTTAAATACTTTCCATGTTAGGTAATATGATTAATGGTTGTATATACACTTTATTACTTTGAATGTGTAAGTAGTCTTGGGACCAAGAAGTGCGGCTCCTTCTGCTGGTGCTGCTACACCAAGATCAACCAGGAAGTCTTCAGTAATGACAAACACAAGCTTAACTGAAAAGTTGGAAGGTCAGCCTGATTCTTATTATGACTTGCTTTTGTATTTCAAAATTACTTATAATAATAATTGTTTAAAATATTTTAAGAAGCTTCAGAAAGTTCTTCAAAGAAGCGAAAAGCCCCTTCCGCAAAAGCAACACCGTCAAAAAAACTAAAAGTCGAAAAGACAGACTCCCCAAAGTCTCGACCAAAGGTGGAAACAGCAGCCAAAAATATGACCTTTGCGGAGGTTGAGAAAAAACAGGAAGATTTTAGGCAGAAATTTAAATTCAGAAACTTTGACTCTTCTGTAAAGACCATTCACTATAACGACAAAACGGACATCTTTTACCAAGGGTGTCCTACTGAAATGACGAAAAAAATTTGCTCTAAAAAGGTGAATATGTTTATATGTTTGTTTAATAATAGATTCAATAAGGCACATTGCATATAAATTAACTACTGTTGGATATTGACCTGCAAAATTTAAATTTGGTTTTATTTGCAGGTCGATTTGAAAGGAAAGGAGTACGTGTGCGAAGGGAAACATCATAACACGACGTATATTCACATTCCTCGTTTATACGTAAGTAAATTCACGTTAATAAACTTTGTGTGAGTCAAAATTGAAATATGAAGCTATACTTTTAAACTTTTATGTGTTTAGGTTACATTTAATGATGGAACGGGTGACATGCAGTTGGTACTTTTTAAGAAGAACGTTGAAATATTTGCCGGCAAACCCACATCTGACTTAGATAATATGACGGATGGCGAAATCAAAGGCATTTTGGAGAAATCCATGGGTAGAAAACTAAACGTCGAGGTTCAGTGTGACAAAGTGAAGAAGGTAAATTGTTCTATTCTTTATAATTATTTGTTGATAACTCAACTGAAAGCAGTGTTGAATTGAAATGTGCAATGTTTTTGTAGCAAGATGTCAAGAAAGCAGGAGGAGCAAAATGGAACAATGTGGCTACAATCTTAGATGACAGTCAGGGACCCAAGGGTGGGAAAAAGCGCAAGAATTGACACCTAGGTAATTGCCAACTACCTACGTAATCATATGTATAAAAGATAGAATTACCCGATTTATCTTCACACAAACAATATTTTACAACAAATAAGCACAAAATGTTTTATATGTACTTGATTTCAGTAAGCATTTATCAAAAGCTTTCTGGAAAGGTACTGTATAGTAGTTGAATATTTTTGTTCATATTGTTACACTATGGGTAAACGTAGTTACTAGATTATTCCATGAAATCTCTTAATACTTGTGTAACCTTAATGATACAGATTTATACCATATAATGTACGTATCTGCCACTCTGTAGACACTTAAGGTAGAGGAATTACTACTCAGAATATAAAAGTTTATATACCTGAAGAAATTGTAACATTAAGGGAGAACTTTGTTAGTGCCTTCGTTAATTAATGACAAGTGCTTATGTATGTAGTTTGCCTACATTATTGATTATAAACCCCAATTGCATAGCCAGTCAAGTAGAACAAGATGGCTTTACGTGCTTAAATATTATCATGCTAAAGTATAGAATTTCACAACATATGAAATATTTAGAACCAGTATTTTTAAGTTTTACCTTTATATCCATGAACTATCCTTTGGGTTTGGCTATTTTGTGTTTGTAATTTCATTATAATGATAGTGTAATAGTCATTTGTGTATTGATGCGTGTAACGATGAATTAGTATTTTCATTGCTTGTGAGTTAATTTGTGAGGCAGACATAAAGAAGCTCCTAGATAGAAATTACAAGTTCTCTCTCTTACCTGCTTTATCTTGTTACTTATTGAATTACTTGTATTATAACGAAACATACAAATTGTTTTTTTGTCATTGTACTTACCTTACATTTAGAATTATGAACAGCAGCCATGCTATCAGCAGCTGTAATATATCATGTTAATTTTTCTTCGAATGCTCCGTCCTTTCATTACGGACAGTAGTTACTAATCTTTAAATATTGTGTGAGAATGACAAAGTTGGTTTGTTAGTGATGCTTACCTCTATTTTATTGTATTGTAAATTGTTTGGTTGTAAGGACTTTTTGGTTGGCGATGTTTGAGCGAACTAAAATTAAACTTGCTATACAAATACAGTATAAATAACCTATATATTTGTTGTTGTTTAGTGAAAGCGGTGAAAGTTTTTTATGCAATGTTGTAAGGGTCTCATGTAATCAATCGTGTTTACTATAATATTTTTACAGAATAGTGGATTAAAGAATATTTGGAGCAATATTTTTATGGGAGCAATGTATGCAGAGGATTAGGATAGACAATATTTATATTCTTTTGATCATATAAATACATTGGCGGTGGCATTTTAAGAATGGAGGACAAATTAATGTGGTGCGTGTGTACCTTAGATTTAGATATGGCTGTCTAAATCAAAATGGGTAGATTAGTCACGTAGTAATAATATAAAATCAAATGCCACTTTTTTTATATCATTTGAGATCTATCCTTTACGATTTATTCACTTGATTGTTCCTCAGTACTCGACATTTCCTTTTTCATCAATTCTACATATTTTCACAAATGGGAGCTAATTCTAATTGTAATTTGTACAAATACACCAGAAATTGACAAGAATTAAGTCAGCCAAATTACGCGTGTTAAATCATCAATCGCTTTAGGATTACAGCTCTCAAGTAACAATTATAAAATCAACAAAAAACATTTGATCTTATAAGTAGAGGCGATAATTAAAATTTACTCAACTTATTTAAATTTTATTGTTCCAATAGTTGGTATTATATATTTCCAGGAAATTCTCATTTAAGTAATAGAGTAATAATAATCATTAGGAACTTGTAGTCACAGTTTGGACTCCGCGTAACCAAACATCTATAAAATACACTCATGATAGGTATTTATAATCATTATAAGTATGTATTGTAAATACATTGAACATTGATTTCTGTAGCTGTATAGTTTATTAAAAATGGTGTGTATTAGACGTAGACGTCTATACTTAACAGTTTAATATGGCGCTGTGTATTCTTAAATATAGTTTGTTTAGCTCGATCAGCTCATATACAAAAAACAAATACATACAACTACATACAAACACTTTTATACAAGCAATCTGTAAACTCATACACCTAAACTTGAAGAAATTTCTTACTTAAAAAATACGATTTTAGAAATTGAAATGTTGTTGGTAGGTATATTGCATATTGCATTGCATTATATACAGTGTGTGTTTGATGAATACAAACTCAAACAAATCATAAATATGTGAAAATGCACATACAAGGTGAGGCTAAAATTTAATTTACGCTGTAGTGACTGCCGCTTTCACTGCCAATAGCCTGATGTACACTTATCGTACTACTGGTGCCTACCCGAATAAAGTACATTACGTACGAGACAACCACACAAACAAAATCATACTGTGCGTAGCAATCAAAGAACGTACAGTAATGATACTTACCAGTAAATAATAGAGTATAACAGGTATAAGTAATAGGTCGGCAGGTATGCTTACACAATAATGGGTTACTGCCACAAAAATAAAAACTTTGTAAAAAACAGATGTATCTTTAAAATTAACTGCAACAAAAAACGGTCGAGTGGTTGACATATAAGTAAATATATATACACATTTATAGTACATATGTACACAATAGTAATACATAACAGTAATGATAATAAAATTTACTGCAAATCTGCACATAAAATTTACTAAATAATATAATTATCGTCAATATTACCTATCTATATAATAATATATATATATGCATAAACAACATAATAAAAGTAATGAACAGTATCACGTCTCATATTCCCACAATATTTCCGTCTCAAAATAAGTATTATTACAAGACACCAGGGATGAATTCCTTAAAGTAAAGCAGCATTTACGATGTTAATTGTTACGGTAGTTTTCTTCATTAATTAGTTAGGTACAGTTGTAATACCCATAAATAAATATACTTGTGGGTACGAAATTAGTCAGCAAATGACATTTCAGACGAAATGTCAACGCTGCCACCGCTTCTTGTGAGCGCAGCCTGTCGCTTCTCTCCATTCAAAAATATCTATCCCCGTTCTTTGGCATGCTCTCGCATATGCGGTTAATACTTCACAGTGACACGGCCTGTAAGTTAAAATCAGCCATTGTTATTCATAATTATAACAAATTTATTATGAAACAATTCTAATTAGTAGATTAATATTATTTACCTTGACGGTGGACATTCGCACATGTCCAACATACAAGATCTGCAAACAATGAGATCAGAGAAAATATTAAAAATCTGCACACAATTTACTAAGTAGTCGTATATACAATTATGATATTTAAAAAAATTAGATATGACTTACTTGAAAAATCTGTCCAAGGAAACAGTTTTATGACAAGGAGCAAATACTTGTGATCGAATAGCATTACAAAGCTTCTCAGCTTTCATCCTTGTTCTCCAACTCTTTTTACACACTGGTTCAGGACCTTTAACTAGAAAGCACAGAAAACAAATTGTAGTACTCGCATTTTATATAAATTGTCTATAAGTGTTGGTTAGGAACAGACTAAAACTTAAGCTGAATTCAAATGCATGTTATTTGTACCTTCTTCAGGACGAGTACAAGCTTTCTTTCCTCCAACACGCCAAGATTGCCCAAAGGCGCTTGGATGAGAGACAGGACCGCCTCTCCTTGTGGTGAAATCGTCTGATTTGTTTCCGTTGAAGTTTCCGCATAGACCACATAATCTTCCGCGAAGAGCATGTGGCACAGACACTTCCAAGAAGCTATCTCCGTCCCAAAGAAGCTGAACTCCGACACCTGTTTCAACCACAGCAGAATATCCATCTTGGTAGATGCGAAGAGTGCCATGACTGAAAGGTAGAGCCACTCGCTTCCCGTTCACTTTGATTCGCATCTTTTGCCCCAAAGTCACTCTGCCTTCCTTAACTTTCAGCGTGACAGTCCTCGTCCATGAAAAGGCTCTCGACTCTCTCGCGTCGTTCCGAACACGAACCTAATTCGAATGATGTTTAAAAAATCATTTTTCTGCACGGATTATGTGGAAGTCGCATATGAGTTAGGTACAGAGCCAAGCAAAAATAAAGTTGCAGGAAAACAGCTAGTTTGAAATCATTTCTCGTGTGTTCACATGTGTCGAGAGCTCCCTAAAATTGAATTAACCGGTTTTTCACATTTGTGAATATAATGGATTCAAAACAGAGATTATAAGTTTGCGAACAATGTAAGCCCCCTTAAAATGTTGAAATCACGAAAAGTCCTACTAAAGCACACTTGAAAATCTTTAAGCGATTCGTCTGACGACGATTGAAAAAGAATCATAAAAAGAACACGAACCGAAAAAGTCTTGCCCTTACAATCAGACGTCAGCATGTATTTGCAGGCTCCCTGAACAAGTATTAAAAAATCATTAAAGTTCAAGCTGATTGCAATTAAATTCTGGCAGTACGTTAATCTCTAATTAAGTTCAAGTCAATTCTGATAAAAACTTACTTGGAAGTTAAATACACGTCCATCAAAGCTGCGATAGTGCTGTGAAAGAGTATAGAAAGTATTTATATAATGCCATGAAAATATTACGGTACATTGCTTTGTTACTTAAAAAGGATAATTTGTTAGATAAGTACTTACAGGATCTCCAAATACTGTGCAGACTCCATCCTCTGAAACAAATTAAAGACATTAGTTAGTAGAATATTTATCGCTCAAGAAGACCTGCACGTGCACATGTTTAAATACACAAACACATGAATTGCAGACCAGTCGGTCTTCTGTTCTGAGAAATAAATTCGGATTATGAAAATACACTTATATTAATTTACGGTATATACCTCCAACACATTCTGGACAACATTGACCTGGCTTATACTTTAGTTTGTAACCCCAAGGACATGCTACATTCTTCGGACACAATTGCTCGGTACATCTGACTTTGCCATAGTCGCACATGCAGCTCTTACAGATATCAATATCCCACCTTTCGCCATTCTGAAACACAACAAACAACTCATTCAATCAGGATTGCACAAATATTTATTTCTCCGTCCGGAAATTTCTAGTCAGAACTTGACACATCCCAGGACACTTACACTATGTATGTAGTATGCAAGTTAAACTACACCGACAATGATATAAATATAATGTATATTTTGCAATCGAAACGAACGATCTGAATATTGCCAATATGTCGATAAGCTATAAGCTATACATAGTAATTTCCTGCTATACTGAGTCACATAAGGAATATTTTTTCATATCTCTTAGCACAGTCACTGGTTTTTTGCATTGACACTTGACATGACAAACGAAAAGTTATTCCTTAGTACCATTCAGACTTCATATCTCGTGAGTAATTAAGATATGATGTGCTACATACAAACAAGTGAATCTATTTACGTCATGCATCGTTATGTATATGCCTACTTATAATTAATGATTAAGCGGCTCTCCCTACAACTACAAAGAACCGCTGGAAAATTTACTATGTTTACTATAATTAATTTCGACTGAAAAATGCTTACATCGTAAAAAGCTTCTTTCCACACGCACTGGTTCTTGGGAAGCTGCAGCTCTGGCTCTGCACACTTGGGGCAACACGATCCGTGAGTCATGACTTGATGGATAGGATCGCATTCCAACGGAGGACAGGACATTCGGTCACACACAGCAGTCGTCTCCACACAAGTGCAATTCGTACAAGTGTCCAACCGAAACGTTGTCGTAATTGGGTACACTTTTTCCCCAAGCAGACACACAGTCCTGGGCATATACCTCGTACGACTTCCATTACATTTTGGACAGCATTCACCTTTCTCCAGGTAAGTCGATGAAGCTGGACAAGCCAAAACGGGACACGAATTCTTTGTACATTGTAACGAGCCTTTGTTACATTTGCATCGGACGCAGGGGTCGCCTGGTAACGTGGCTTCTTCGCCGTGGTTGTAGTCCCTTCCGTTGATACTGCAACTGTTGCACGTAGGGCAACACTGACCCGGCTTCGGGGGCACTGGGTGCGAGCATGGAACATAGCATTGTACTTGAGATCTTGTTAACACTCCCGCCGCACAGGTCGTAGTGATACAGTCTTGGGTCTGTTCCATTCCACTCGAGTAAGTTATGTTATTGTATTTGCAGCCTAAGGGCAAAAAAATTGGAAAAATTAAAATTTGCTACATAAAATTTTGTTTACTTACTATTGTTACCTTATCGTCGTTCGTAACTAAAGCTATATTGATGCATCACTACTATTTAAATTGTCCACATAAATGCATTAGGGATATCTGGGGCTATCTTTGCATGTAATCTTAACGTGAATTATGCAAGATAAGAGTTATGACCGTTTAACAAGTCTCCTCAGTGAGTTGAACAAAGTTTTGTTGTTCACGGTGAATATCTCGAGATCTCATTCGGAATTCAGGATGCACGGACATTATTTACGATAGAAATAAAAAAGTAATTACATCACTACAATAAGTAAATAAATATAAGGGGAACTATTCTATATAAAAGGTTGAAAGTTGAGACCTCAACTCTCTTTTCAGGGAGTTAACTTCAATGCATTGTTTTGAGTAAATGTAGTGAGTGAGTGCGTTGTCTTCTGTCCAATTGTTATGTGAGACCCACACGAAATTTCCTAATATTTTACCTCTATATACGTTTTACCTTCATATGTAGTCATAGAAGATTGGCTCAAGCCTGTTTTACAGTCCCAGTTTTTTTCCATCCCTTTTAAATACCCGACTTTTTATTTTGATGCTTTCTTCTGTTTTTGTTCTTGTGTTAAAGCACGTTAAGTAAGTTGAGCAGGTGTTCTCTCTGCACTCATCTCCCTATGATAAATGCTTGTAAAGTTGTAATAGTCGACTCGTATTACAGAAGATTTTATTTACAACCATGCAGGGCTCAAAAGAAATACAGATAACGTTATGCCATTCATGTACCTATACGTACATGAAGATATTACATACTTCAAGATAAAGAGAGAACAGAAAAAACTATCTACTACATATTTATTATAAGACTTTTGATGATGTGAGTCTTCTCTACCTTCTTGTCCTACCTAAATACTTACTAGACTACAGTGCACCATGTGTATGTATGTTAATGTAGAAACGAGAGCGTTTTTGGCCTTGCCATGCCACCCTTTCCTCTAATTTCCTTTCCCGAAAGTGACATTTTGTCGTTGAAAGCAAACAGACTCAAAAACTTTTCGATAATTTACTCATCTTTTACTACCTTGCGCTATTTCTCGTTTCACTTTGATTGATGGACTCTCAGCAGCGCTTGTCTTCATTCACTTTTCTATTTTTTCTGCCAGTCAGATGATCTTTTAAGATACATTTGTAATTGTATATATTTGTGTTTCTAGTATCATTCATTTAGAATTATGGAAGACAGTAAGAGCAGCTTTTATCCTATTTGGTTTATTTGGTTGGACTGGACATGACATACTAAACATCATGCTATCATATTTTTTTTGCTCCTTTATTATACTTTTTCAGCTGAACGAATTGTTTCTCACCGACTGTATGCACGTTTGTACATTCTTTCATAATACATGATCAAGTTCTTGTTTTAGTCACATGAAATTGAACTGAAGGGTTAAATGACAAAGAAAGAATAGCGTGTAGTCGTTCGTTGACTCGTGTGTGTGTGTAGTCTGTCTTTCTTTCACTCATTTTTAAGTCAGTATGCATATCTTTGACTGTGAGCAATCTTATCTTGGAAGAAATCCTAGCACAGTCGGCTTTGCCAGTTCACTTCTGATCTGGAATTCCAAATGTCAGTAATGAGACTAATAAAGGGAGAAACGAGGTCGAGGAAGGCAGGTGATGCTGCGGACATCCTTTTGTTTGTACAAATACATCTATTTTACATTAGGTGCATAATTAACCATAAACAGACTACTAAACCAGCAACCATATAACTTCAGGGTTAATGGCATTTTTTTTTAAATGGCAGCATTGGTTTTACCCGTAGGTATACTTTGTCCAGTTCGTGGTGTCATTGAGGAATGTACAAAAGTCACCTAGAAAAATGCATGGACAGTATTTATAACAGAGGGGCGAAATAAAAAAGTAAATACCTTTGCAAACTTCACAGCATCCTTCTTTTTGGCCTGAAACGATGAGAAAACACCCTTGAAGACTTGGACAAGATTGCCTAAATAAACGTTTAAAGAATTACTACCACTATCTTTTTTATATTTTATATTTACAATGAAGTCAATTAAATAAAACTTACTTTTCGCACTCAACTCGGCCACCCTGAAAAAATCCAAAAGATTTACACTTTATAGTAGTCCGGTTATATATTTATTGGCTATTTTACCAACTGTATAACATAACATGTGTGTATGTGTGTGTACTAGGTGATTGCAACTGTGTAGTAACTACAAGATGAATAGCATCAGTTATCTATGTACATATATTAGCAGTTCTATGACAATTTTTTTCGCCAAATTCCCCACTCGCTCGAATACCTGTTCACCACCAGACTCACCATAGAGCAGCACTATTAGGACGGAATAGGTATGTAGGACTATAGCTTAAACATTTATTACCAAATTCCAGTCTGCACTCAATATGACACCATTTGCCTACATAAGCATACACTTACATGATGTTCATGAGCACACGTGAGTGCTCGCAACCTAACCAAACAAGTAGCTATAAAGTCATATATCAAGATACGAACTAACAACCACTTTCTTTAACTTACACAGACAATGGCACATACACAATGGAGAGATTGCAAGATGAGTTGGAGTCACTTCGTATAGGTACTGACAACATCACACGTCCTCTTAAAGCATTGAATACCTTCAGAATTATGTAATGCAGAATTACTTTATATACAATGTACGTACGTGTTGTACACCTATCATATTAGCATCAGAATATCCTATTTCCATCATCTGGATTCGTGATATCTGAAGAGACTCGCGTAATACAACCTGTACGTACACACGTGTACAACAAACAACACGATAGATCTGCATTTAACAGAACAACACTACTAGCTAATTGTAAGCTTGTGTGAGATGTCTGTGGACCTCTTTACTATAGGAAAGGTAAAAGCTTATTAGTATGATAGATAAAGTGATGTGATGTGTGAGTGAGCGAGAGAGACTTTTTTCTGGCAACTTTAATGTAACCGGTCATGTCATCTATTTGTGAACCAGGATCTTGAGAATTGATATGTACATAGTATATTTCTGGGATAAACCAACAATTTTATCTTTATCTGCACACGATGTGTTTTATTTGTTGATGTGAACTGAGGTTTACTACTACCAACTATTACTATAAAGAGGTACTTCACTCGCTGTGCAATAATAATATATATAGTGTAACAAAGCATGCAAATTTCCCAACCATTTAGACGTGGGAACAACAACATGGATTTAACCGATTTTATTTCCATTTAATGTTCAAAGCATGCCCTTGAATTATTACACTAATATTCCTAATGGAATTAAACGAAAGCTGAAAATCCCAAATCCGGTATGTGAGAAATGCATTAGAATTCCTCTCAATTATGTTACTTTTGCATTGTAAAAGATGCTTGTGGCTAATTGTACATGGCAGGAGACATTCACACACTCCTCGCGGCAGACTCACTCACTCAGCACAGCTGCATGTTAAATGTTCGTACTTCTACTCGTAAATCATGCAATCGTTGCCTGAGATTATGCTTTATGCTTTCAGTGAATCGAAATCATTCCTGCATTTATTTAATAACTTTATGAAATCATTCACACACGCTGCAACCTGATGCAATGCTATCTTACTCTATACGTATACTTTATTATTGTACATACAGTATGTACAATAATACTCACTCATGCATTTGTGCAGCAAAGGTAGTGCTGCATGGTGCTATAATATTCACTTCATTTTTACATGTTCTCTTGAACAGATACAAGCTGTTTTCTTTGAAGGACGTCTGTAACGAAATTGGGTTGAACTTGATTTAGTGAATATGTATTATCGACGCCTTTAACTTCTACTTATCCGCCGCAATCTGGACAGCCATCTCCGGCATTCCAGGGAATACCGGAGAATGCAAAAACTGCTTACCAATACGTTAACTGGCATGTTGCAAAAGGCTGCTCTTTTTGAATTTCCAACTTGTGCATAGTATCTAATGAAATGCTACACTGATTACATACACCTTGCCGTTTATACCTACAACCTACATCTATGTTGCTAAACGGCTATTTATTTTCTTACTGTGTACATTATGTACTGAATCTGATTTTTGATCACGCAGCAAATAAGATCATTGCATAATGAAATATTGATAAATGCTTCTGTTGAATACTAAATAGTAGTTGATCGAGATTTAAAGAGAAATTTAAATTGAACTGTGAATATATTAGAAAGAAAGTCAAGTGGAAGAAATATATTGGTACATAACAGCAGGACGATAGGGACGAGCCATTCAGGATGATATGTTGGGTGGTACCCGTACTGTGTAGTCAGTTAAGTCATAAGGTCATTCCTAGCGCTCAGTATAATATAAGACAATAATACTATAACCCACATAGATAATGGAATGTACTAGATTATGAAATTAAGGGTGCACTTCATGGACGAAGCGATGGGAAAAAATGATGATGAGAGACCTCACAAAAGAGAGGATGGACTTCGTCGGTGGGCCCATTTTTCCAGATGAGACCCGGGGGCTCCGATCGGATTCTTTTCTGACAATTCAGCCACGTTCTATTTGTTTTCTCTCTCTCTTTCGTTTTCTTGCACCACAAACTAAAATACAACTAACTCACCGAGCTCCTGCACAGCATTTAAATGCATCAGGCACACATTCTATATAGTATGATCTCACTGTCATCCATTCAATATGCAGCATCCGTCTGTATCGACAAAGAACAATAAATGAATGATGCAGAAACTGGACAAACTAAAGAGAGTTTCTCGTTTGAATTATGGCCGACAGATTGAAAAATAACTGGAAAGAAATGGGAGGACAAGCGGTCCACTTGTGTACGAGGAAACATTGCGGGGGTTTAGTACAATAGAATATATATATGTAGTAAATAAATGTAGTTAAATCTTGTTAACACCACTATGAGACTATCGTCCTCCTCCTATTGTTCACTTAACAAAGTTGCCTAAAGTACACTATACTGCATAGGGAGAGGCACACAGAAATAACATACCTATTACCTCCTCGTTACTCAACTCAATCCAAGTCATCAGCCGAAAACGTTTCAGCCTACAATTCCTCTCTTGTCGTCATTTTCGACATCTCTGTCGTTTCGGCATGACACGCTCAAGCAAAGAAAGTGCAAGAGGCAAAACTAAAGTACCTTTGCTTTGAAGTTTTAACGCGACACAAATAAATGCCTTTTCAAACAAAAATTACACATTCCATTCGTGGAAGAGCAGCTAAAGTAAATACCTGGCCAAACTACATTATAATGTACACTTCAAAGGGTCCACACAACTATATTATATACACGTGTAGTAGTAATACGTAGCCAGTTGATCATTGCTCTCAACGAAATTGAAGAGAGTGGGAGAGAGAGAAAAGTAGAAAACCTACATTCTTGAAATAATAATATGTCACACTGGGAGTACCGCAGAAGCCAAATGATTGTTAACTGACTTGACTTGTCAGACTGTGAAATACCATTGAGAACAATGCTTCAAGATAACTGTGATGCAAAGTGATGCGATGTGAAGGACAAAGACAAACAAATGTCTCTCCTGAATGAATCTTATGCAAAAGATTGTCATAGCCAGCTCATACTCAATCCATCATTCCCAATACTCAACATATATAATCACTATATTCTATATGCTATACATATGTCACTATATGCTTGCTTGTCTGTCTTCTGTCTTCAGTTCGTCTGCCTTATCTCACACGGTTGATTATTCTACAGAGGACACTACGACGGTGCTCTATCTGTATTTTGAGTACATGAAAGTAAACTCAACTTATAAAAACAAACTCCACTCGCACTCTATCCACTGTACTTAACTATTTACTTGCTTGCATGCATATTATAACGAAAAAGAGTGTTGTAAGGAAAAAATGTGATACAAATAATGAGGTAGAATGTAACGTGGAGCTTATGGGACCTTTGCGGTGTATAATAATGTGCACTTGAGTCCACCTTTCTCTACCAACCTACCTATGGCACATCTAATTGCATCTGATAAAGGTATGATATAGAAAATTCTGAATGACAATCGGCGGTCTGCTTTGTTTCCCCCACTCACTTTCATGCTGAACTGAACAATGTGTTCAGAGCCATTATAAATCAAAGCAATAATACCTCACACAGAATCGTACAGACCGGAAACTGAAATGGAGGCTTGAACCGAACCTTACTACCTACCTATTTAGAACGTTTCATGGCTAGTTATTAAATAAATATTTCTTTCCTCATATCTCAAGAGGTCCACTAGATATGATACCGAGGGGGACGGACAGGAATCGCCTCGTGGTTCCGACACAGGAACACATACTAACTAGAACATGATTTCAAGTTCCTCTATATGCCAGTGCCAAGTGAAGTGATTTACAGTCTTCAGTCTTGGTACATGGAAAATCTATCATAGAAGTACATTACCTGTCATTAGTAGCATTACATACATTAGATAGAACTAGAACACCAAAGATGTCCATTGAGTCGAAATACAGGGGAAAAAACATGTGGGTATGCTACGAGAAGGGTAGCTATCCTTATAATGATGCTAACAGCTTGTACCCTTGTCGTTGCTACAAAATTGCCTCTTTGGTAAACCTAATCAAGTCGATTCTAAGCAAACATTAAGGTGTACGAAGAATTTTACCATCTCTGGTCCATTAGCTTCTTTATTCTATTTGACTTTCCGCTCCAGCATTAATTTGTGCAGAATAATACTCTGTAATAACGAAACCGAAATAAGAATAAGAGTTGAATGGGGAAAGGAAATACAATTTGTCCGCAGTAGGAGAAAAAAAACTAATGACTAGAGAGAGAGAGTCTCTTGAGACTGTAATGAACTGGCTAATCATGCAAACTCATCTCAATTTTCTATAGAAAACAGAAAGCAGTTGTGTAGACGAAAAGTGGTCCATTAAATTTGGTGGTGTGCCGCCCCATTCCATTTCGGTCTCTTTCTCCTTTTATTACAATCACTGGTAGAATGCTCGCTCGCTCAGCTATTTCTGTTTTATTCTGCTTATGATGATGTTTGTATTTTGCTTACTCTGGTGGTTTAGTTGTTGGTGTGCAGAGCACAGTGGCTTTGTCGTTGTTTTGTTTTATTTGTCGTTAGTGACGTTTTTCTGAGCAGACTGGCCTGTCCACTCGGCGGTAAGGATAATGCATTGAGAGAACGATAAATCTGCCTTTCGTCAGTTGACGAAAAAGTGAGTGAGAGAGAAACTGATTATACAACAAGGGAGAGCGCAGAGTACATACGCGACGATAAAATATAATACATAGAATGAATTACGATAATGAAGGTCTGTCCTGTCCTTTCCCCTTGTACTTATGTCATCATTTGTACACGTTGCTCTGCTGAACAAGAAGTAACTACGGCCCACTATCTGAACCATATCTCTCTCTGTCTCTCTCTCTCTCTCCTGGTTGTGTGCGTTACACAACGTCTTTTTTATAAATAGTCGGTAGTGATTGTGCGACTATTAGTAGTATGGAAATACTCCAAACCAGACCAAGAGGCTTCACACGTACCATAGCATAACTGTTGGTCATGCTATTTTTATTCTCTCGAATCTATTCTTACTCATCGTGGAATGGTGTGGAAAAGAATACATACCATGGAATGATCCGTTTTATTCATGGCTAGTTAGGCATTGCTTGGGCAAAGAAAAGCAAAATTATATCGCTTCTGCCTACCTAACATACTGCTCCCATCCTTGTCATCATATGCACATCGTGTTGATAAAAATAATAGCCCACTTTTACTTTTTCGTGCGGGAATACGATAATAATTGTCTTTGAGATAAAAGTTCAAACTATGCAATACTATTTAGATATGTTTATATGGAATTCGGGTTCACGTGTGGCGTAAGCAGGCTAAAAGCCCCACCAAAAAATAATTATTTTCTTCAGAGTTCACTAAAAATTAAAATTGTAAAACACATTTTTCCCTTCCAGTATCTAAATGGCAACTGATTATGAGTATCCGTGGAATACTAATAGTATGTACATAATAATATCTGTAAATCTAAATAACTGCAGATTAGTATTGTACTGTGCAAGATAATTTCCATGTTGAAGTGGATATCTTGACATCTAGATTTGGCTCGTTACGTTTATTATGGCATTGGTTGGTGGTGCTTCTATTTTGTAAGGTGGGAGCAAAAAGTCTTTGCACTTGAAAATCAAGATGATAAAGGAAAACAGGACGCATCACGATAAGGTGATACATTTTGTGCAAGAATACATTTTCACTAAAGTACACAAACATGCATTCCGAATGACATGAAGGCTAAGCAGTTACAGACAGACAGTCAATGCGTGAGAAGAAACTGGTGAACAGAAGAGGAAAATGAAATATGTATTCAGCAGAGGCTTCGGTAGTTTACATACCGCGTGAAACACATACTTTACAAGTTACATGGCAGTGCATGCCCGCTGTAAAATCGTTCTTGGTTCATTTTACCTACGAATGCATACAAGTAGATTGTTCAAGTTCACCTAAGTCAAGTAAAGGGAATAGAACGGAATAGAGATGGAGAGAGAGAGAGAACGAAGGAATTCGAAAATAGTCCTAATTAAAGTCAAGCTCCCTGTTCAGCATGCTGTAGGACTGCTAGCAAAAAAACTCGGCATGTTTTATGTTGAAAAATTGGAGTCATTACATCACCATTACAGGGGAACGGCATTTTTCACATACCACTTGCTGCAATTCGTGAGAGGGACGGAGATTCAATGTTAAAAGCGACTATAGTTCATATAACACCAGCAGAGTACCAAGTACCATCATCTCTTCCACTTTGTTCTTTCTTCTTGGCTCTTCCCGAAATCTAGCAATCTAAAGTACCTGCTACGCAGGTAGAGTATTGTATGTCGACTTATTGTATAAGAAAGGGGGTACAGACATTGAAGCAGAAATAATTTCACATACCCACAACCACTATTAGTAACACAATGGGATAACATGAATATTTACGTACTAACTAACTCGGAGCTTGCATGTTTGTGCGCAATCATAGAGCAAGGCCTTGTCGTATGATGAAAAGGCTTTTGTGTGAATACAAACAAGCCGTCTGTCTGTCTGCCTGGATAATATTATGACTGTAATGCTCGTACGTTGCATTACATTGGATTCTCCCTCGCTGCGCACCTACTATACTGCAACTGGCAACAATACATTTGGAAGTTTAACTGACAAGTTCTGGGTTAATTGTTCGTAATATGCAACCGAAGCAAGAACTGTCTTAATAAAGAAAAACTCGGAGAGCACGTAACATTACTATTAAATTTATCCGATCATACATCGACTCTCCTTTCTGAACACCACTTTTTATTATCGGTACGTAATGTAATTTAAGAAAGAGGGTTAACACAAGAATGTTCGGGTAAATCAAAGTATGTTGGAAAGATTTTTTGTGCTCTGAAATGTTAATTAAGAAGATTGAACCAAAGCTGTTCTAACAAGAAGGTCAGCCTTTTACATGAAATTAGATCGTATCGCTATTATTTCTGAATTGCAACTTGCAAATTATTAATAAATACAAGACGGATTAGGCATAGAGATGGATAATTCGTTGGATTAAAATTTTGGGCATTTCCACAGATTAAATAATAACACATGCGAGTCACTAACTTTTACAATTACCCATACTGAAAAATGTGTTTTCCGAATTTCCAACTCCAATTTATCTTGCTTGCAAATTAACAACGTAATTGCATACAGATGAAATGATTGTTGGCTGAAGCTAAAAATCGGCGCACATAACAATTTTTTTCTTTCAACCCTTGTTCAGCAAGGAAAAGTTTTACAGACTCATCACGGCGAAAGTGTTGTGAAGAAGCTGCGTCTGCGATGAAGGCATGATGTGTATACAAATGGCTAGAGTGTTTTTCTATTCTTAAGAGATGAAAACGCCAAAAATAATAAATCGACAGACTTATGGATACTAGTGAAGTGAAGCCCCTCAATCTCATGACAAATATGACAAGTCTTTCACGCTCCAATTAGGCAGTAGATAATATGGAGCGCACCACATCCTCAACTCATTACTTTTCAGATAAGATGGATATGACGCGAAAGAAATTCCAAAAGTGAACTGCGTGCCTACTCATCAGGAGGACTTGCACAGTGCGATGCGTCATATAACATGAGTAGTACGCAGCATTACTCAACTACGCACTATAAACATACACTTCATTCATTCCTTGCACTAAATATACTGCAATCTTCATATAATTGCATCTATTTATGTATACAGAGAATTGTAACATCACATCGCTGTTACTTCCACCAATAGTAAATACAATGCTGGTAATACTCTACGGAGAAATTAAATCATTATTTCTTATCAGGTTTCCGCTCATTGACTTTTCGTTTAAAATAATCAAACACAGTATTAAAAAGCAAAAACCACAATTAAATGCTACCATATGGTAGTAACTGTAAAAAATGTGAAGAATTTTTGAATCGTGGGTACAGCCCACATAATTTAGCGTTACACGATAGCATTTATGTACGTACACTTGTTTGCGTGTGAGTGGAATAGCACCGACGGACAGAATCTTCAAATAATGCTATAACCAAGAATTGGATGACTTCTCGGCTAAAAAGTGTGGTAAGAAAAGATGGAAAGTATTTTCGTGCACTTTTGCCAAGCAAAAGATTCTGACGCTCATCGTTACATTAGGTCTAGTGTACATGCACACAGCAGGAGCATCAGACTAAAGACAACACAAATTCAACAAAACAGAACACTAGCTATGTAGAGATAAGAACTGTATCGATGCAGAGAGCGCCTACCACAGAATACATACTCAATATTGTGTAGAAACTATTTCGTTGGCTGTGGTTCACTCGAATATTCATTCTAGCCAGTTTCTGTGTGTCGTGTGTACAGAACGAGGATTTAGGAAAAATTGGCAACTTACCTTGCACATGCATGTAAAACAGGGATTCTCTATAGATCCTGGTAAAGGAAATACCTCCCCTTCATTATCACACTTTTGAGATGATCCAGAGAGTCCTGAAAATTACAACCAGTTCAATTATATTCTTTTTGGCTACAAATATTTCAAGTATGAAGATATTTAAAAGTATGTAGGTGGGAGTCGAACTATTTCTACTTACAAAATTACTTATCTTATCGCCTATCGAAATGATTCTCCACAATACAGGATTCATGTATTTAAATATAAAGGAGCATTTAGTGAAGCTCGTCGCAGATGCAAATAAAAATTGCGTATTAATTGCTCAGATAAGACATTGAGAAATCCATTTTCTCTTTAGCCTTTGACACTGACTCTTGTGCCAGTGTCGGTGTTCTAGATCAAAATAATGTATTTGATGAACCGTCCATTCTCCTAACCTCTGAATTCCTTGTCTACTTATAAATGTACAATGTTGTTCTCTGGAAGACGATGGACACATTAAAACTATGAGTACAATTATAAAAATGTCAGAGAACATTATCTGTAATAAAATATGATAACAAAACGCGCGTAGGACAATCAACTTCCTTCATTGACTTGCAAATCGAATTACTATAAATTCTAATGAGGCGAAAACATATAAATACAAATTGAGTCGAGACGATATTGCGCAGTTTCAATTCTCCAGTCTGAAAAATATATTTGCATCAGTGAGAGTGTATACCAACAGCGAAAGAGATCTTTGCAAAAATTACTACGTACGTATACATCATTTTTTTAAATGCACACCTAAACCTGGTCTGAAGGAGAGTTTGACCCAAGATGCAGTTTAGATTTTACCACGCTGTCATTAAGCCAGAAAATATCCAATAAAAACATGTTGGCTAATATTCTTAAGATGATTTTTGTGTTCTGTCTTGTCTACGTAAGTCATGTCTTTTCATTAGCATTTGTAGTTGCCTTTTGCTTCACCAAAACATATCAGCATCAAATTACCTTTTATATACGCATATACGCTAAATTCCTATATAAGATATTATGGCTAGAACAGAACACTAATTCATTCTACCGAATTATAAATTGTAGGTACGGCCACTCACTTACATATACATTGCAAAAGAACCCAGGACACTAACTCGTAAAGTAGTGGTAGCAGTTGAACAGTGAATACTTTGTGTGTGCAGTATTTTGACTTTGCAAATCATATAGTCAGAGAATGTTCGTTTCCTATCAATTCATCTGGGAAAAACACAACTCCAGCATCCAAAGACTGGAATTGACTTGGCTTATAGGTTGGCTCGCAGTGGGGGAATTTTTTTATTCAACTCGTTCGACTGGAAAGTTTTTGTACGAATTTATATACTTTCCTCTCCAGTCGAAAGTATTTATCTGTGCAGCAGCAGCATCCCAAAACTCATTTCATTACGAGCGCAGCTGAGAGTGAGAAGCTTTCATACCTACGAGATGATGATGAGGTATGCAAGTCATTACACTGCAGATCTGACGAAATCACGAAAAAATTCATGTAAATTGACGGGAACATGTCGTTTATTTTGTAGTTACTCATTAAATTAAATATACAAAACTTTTGGAATTACTGAACAGCGAGATTAGGTGGGATGAGATTATGAGATGTTCTAGACAAGAAACAGACAGAAAACGTGAACTTAAAGTAACTTGTAAATGATATTACGAATTATCTAATCGGATCGGAATACTATTACGGTTGGCAGCCACGATTCCACTACGCACTACCACTCTACCACTGTGAAAGTGCCTATTATGTGCCTTCCTAATTTCACTTTTTACAGATAATACTCATTCTTGATGAACAGTCTTAAATTACTACTACAACGAAATATTCATAGATGGTGAGTTAAACATTTGCACTTGTATAAAAATGTCAGTGATGGGAATCAAAGATACCAAGTGCACACCAACGGCAGCCTATAGCTGCACACAATTGAGCTTGTTAGTTAGTAAGCAGGTTCTAGATTTAACTGAACTGGACTGGACAGCCTGAATCTGATCTGATCTGCTGTACCCAATAAGTCAAGAGAGCCCAAGATAAAATTAAGCACAGACAACTTAGCCGTCATGACCATCATAAATCTCGATGATGTTTTAGCAGCTTTGCTGTGGCTGAAGATTTGTTGTGGCATTTCCTACTGTACAGACGTGCCCATCAAGATTCCTACTATGAATAATACGATCTGTAGAAACTACCCCCAATTTAGCGTGCATGAAGTATACGTGCTTTCTACTGCATAGAGGCCGGATCACAAACTCCTTTCCCCAATTGAACAGCCAAATTATATTAAATCTTATACGTTACTAAAAGTTGGTGTAAGTTTCGTTTTAATAATAATGTCCGCATAATAATTACCTAATTGCAGAATATATTGTAAAAATCGAAAAAAGTATTTTATGTATTTATTAAATAGATTCAATTTTTCTGAATAATAAAATCGGTCCCCCTTTTACTGTATGCTAGCGAAATGTTCGCGAAACACACCTATTACTAAACATTCGGAGCACACTGATTAGAATTTACAGTTCTGATGCTTATCGTATCACTTTCCTTAATGTAGTACAGTTATATTCAGAGTAAATGCAGCCATCAGTGTATACTTAATGTAGGATGTGTATTTCTGCTTGTGAATAATGTGAAAGTCGCTTTACGGTTCAATTTCTCGGATTGCTTTATTCCTTTTCGTTGAAGGAATAGCACAGAGAAACTATTAAACCTGAAGGAAGATTTTCCATCGACAAGTTTACTTACATGTCGAAAACATCATTGATATCATTGATCATCTCTTTCTTATTGTTGGCATTACACTCAACGCTGTTTTGGGAAATGCCATCTTTCAAACAACCGTGCTGCAGTATAAATACACAGAAATGTGTAAAAACTTTATATACTGACGAGAGCTACTTCACCGTCATAATGAATCACTCACGATTCCTTTTTTGATCAGCAAGTAGACTTCACTGTTCACTGCTCCCATTCGGCTGATCAAGACAAATGTAGCACACAGTTTCCTAAAGAAGACGTTTCTGTACACATCCCTATTACAAATAGTATACATATGTACTATAAAGGAAAACTAACGATTAACCAACAGTATGTACTTTCTATGTAGTAAATACGTAGTTTGGATGAGAAATGTACATACAAACATACTAAAACGAATATATTTTCTACTCAGACAAGGCAATAAATTCCGTACTTACCGACAACATTTCCTGCGGCCTCTGAAGATTTGTATGGGAAGCATAGGAAAAATATGAGAACGATGTGCCACGGCAAATTCATTTTGAGGAGACCTGGAAACCGGTGATATGAAGGATATTTCCACTTCTTCAAAAGTGTTCTGGTATTATCGGCGAATCTGGTCATTGTTACTGTTATACTGGACGAAGTGCTGTCCGATTCCGTTGAAACTTCCGATCTAAAAACAAAATAGTAACAAACTGATTAATTTCTCCATAAACAAACCACACACGATGGTAGTGGTAGTAAAACTACTAAACGCAAACCTCATGCTTGACTTTTTTCTATTATAATTCACTGTGCACTCTGAATGAGTCATTGGATTGGACTTTTTGTATTTCGCCAATTATATATCATAGTGCAGTCCAGCCGCGTCATGCTGAAAAAGCATACATGATGATACAAGCACACAGTCTACTTTTCCTTGCACATGGTACACTCACGGCTGCTGCTATCTTTTAAACCACAGATAATAATACTAGAGTCGTAAATAGTGTGTACGGTTTCTCCGTCTAATGTTTTGCATGTAAAAGCATGTACAGTGCATTACCACTAGTTGCTTGTAATTTGTGACTAGCACAAAACTCTTTTTGTGTACAAAACGTTTAATCAGATGTTTACGTGGGTGTTTGAGTGATGTAATTGTATATTCACATCGAGGTGGGTGCCCAAGTGTGCACTCTACTATGTCTCTGTGTACAAGAGACAACATTCTATGCGTGACAACATTCTCCCTTTACAGATACATGTTAAAGACGTTTAACGTCTTCTGTACAGACATGCAGACATTCACGGTGTGCACTATTAAACTTCAGCGTCTAGTTACTTTCCTTATTCACTATTAACAGCACCACGCAACGAATCCTACTGACCTGTCCTGTCCACACTCCACATATTTTATATCCTCTTACAGGATGATGATGAGTAACTCACAACCAAATAAAGTAACGTTTTTCCACTAAACAAAATTTGTATTCATCCAAAGATGTGCTGTAACAGTCAGATTAGTCATGATGTATATTTTAAATGTGTACTACTATTGAATATTGGAAGTAGGGCTCCACGTTTCTGAAGACGCTCATCCAGAGCTTCTTTTTACGAATGTTTCTGTCAAGAGGTAAGTGCTTTTGTATCATTTCTAATTTAAGATGAATAAAAGCTTTCGATTTCTGCTTTGTGAGAGATTCGAGTGGTGAGCATTTGTTTAAATGTATTCCAATGAAAGTAAAGTGCCTACTAGTCGAAACTGTAACTTATAGTATGGTACTTTATAGTATAAGAGATTTATAACTAAACATTTTCTAAATTTAGGGCACACAACGTAAACTGTTAACACACGTGTTATTACAGAAAACAACGATCCTAAAATTAGAGAAACTACAGATACCAAGAAATGCTGTCTTTCTATATAGAATAAAAAATCCAAGTCCGTATTTAAGGATATAAGTAGTAGTAAAGATAAGACGTCCATGTGCAATGATAATTTTCAACAGGTATGCTGCTTAGCAGACTCACAATCAGTAGAAAGAGCAGAGCGGCTCAGATGATGAGATGAATACATTATTGTCTGCTGGATGGTAAGTTAACTCTATAATTAGCAAGCGTCCTTTTATTACATCACATTGTGTATGTGCAGTCGTCGTGTCTGGTCTCCTTTCCTTATAAATAACATAATTAAACAGCAGACATACTTTCTTTCTTATCTTTACAACTTCTTGGATTGTTTCTCCTTGTGACATAACATTATTCTTGCCTTGTACTATGTAGTCATACTTGAACTTTCGTATTGGAAACATATTGAAAGACATTCGGCTGCTATGAAAAGCATATTCTGTATACTAACTCTTATATAAGTAGGAGATGCTTGTGGTAGGTGTCCTTACATTAACGCATCATCGTTTCCTCTCAACTACAACACTCTCTAGTGTAATCTCTTATACGAATGTATGCTGGGTCCATGTGAGAAGATCACCGTATCATTAAGTCAACGCATGTATGAAATTTGTGATATTAAGTACATTTTTGCATTCCAAATTCCAATTCAATTCCAAAGTCCGCCTTAGTCTGTACTAATGTGTTTTGATGTTAAAAAGTAAAAGAATGCAGAAATGTAAGTTTTTACTAGGATGTGGAGGAAAGTCGTACAGCAACGATTCACCGTATAAGTAATACGAGGATTCGTGGTTGTCTGTCTGTGCACTATAGTCAATGTGCAAACGTATTATACTTATAGGTTCGTTGTATTTAGCAAGTCCTAACTAAAGTGCAGCTCTCACATATACGATGATGATAATATGGGGAGAAATCTCATCAAATAAACTGACAAACAGTCTGCGTGTACGTTTACACCAATGCACTGACTAAAATCCAAGTAAAAAGTAAGCCTTCAACTCTCCGCAGGTAAAATTTTATTTTAAACTGCTTATTGGTATTGGAATTCGGAGGAATATCCATAAATCTTTCTATTTCTTCAAACCTATCCAATTTTGCAAAAGTAAACAGTCTAGACTACAACTGTGCACAAACACTGTTCTTCTGAGCTACAAGATTTTTTCAACCATTCATTCTCCAATCCACCCAGACAGACTTTATACAGACAGTGTATTATTTTATAAGAGTAAAAGCAGAACATGAAGCGCCTACAAATAGTAATACATATTATGACTAGTAACAAGTTGTAAGTATAAGAACTCACCTAAGATACAAACATTTAGGTACTAGAAAATTCTATTTCTATTCCAGTTAACATGCTATGCATACATAATTGACATGACTGGAGTACACATTGATGACTGTGAAGAATTTGAGTTGAATGAGACTGGGGTCGTGCGAGACAATTTTGAACTCACTGTTTATACTTTGCACAGCAAAAGATGCAAGTATTTGAACTGGTAGGAAGTATTGGCACTATAAATTATCGCATATTTTTACATGTACAAAGGTTAAGTTCTACCTTAAGAAAGGAACGCAGAATAAATAGATGGAACGAATTAGCAGTACGAATTAGCATTGAGCCGTTGAGTGCCTCGTCGACATGTACTTACTTTTAGACCCTAAAAAAACTCATCAGTACACAACACATTGTATCCAATAACGCGAATGACTCTTTATATTTATTATCTAGCTGATGTGATTCACGAAAATAAATAGAATTCCTATGGTTAATGTGGAGAGAACCGCGCGCGGTAACTCATCTCACCAACAAATGCACGTTTATAACAATTAAAACCAAGTACCACCAACAATTTTGTGCATTTAACACTACAGCATATATTGTGTTCCTAAAGAAAGAATTAACGAGCAAGATTTACAATAATCAGTGTTGGTAATGTATAGGTATATATTGGTTGATGATGCAATCAAATGGTAAAATAACGTATATAATAATAATAATAGTACACCGTGGTCAACCTCCGACTTATTTTGTTTATCGGAATGATAATCACAACCATGCGACCATGCTTTGCCTTGTGCCTTTTACTTATTAAGTCGTGCTGCATCTTATTTTATAATAAGCTTTAACCAGGAGGTCATTTAGCAAATGATTTTTCTGCTATACGTGTGTGCAGTTTGACAGAAGAGCATTTACTAGAGGATTACTACTTAACTATATAGCAGTAGTATTTAGTAGTGCAGAGGCAGAGCCAAGATTCAGTCTCCCTGCGGCCTAGCTATATACTCGGAAAGGAAAATCTATAAGTTGGCTGCAATATTTCTATCTTGCCTACATTCGCGATCCATTACCTTTCACGTAAACAAATTAAATTATATTTCTTGGCCATTGTCTTATAAAAGTGAGGAGAGCATTAGCCATGCACCACGCAGTACAGTCATAGTGTTGGAAATATATGAATGAGATCTGTCTCCTCGTAGTACGTGTTATGTACAGCAAGTAACTAAATTACCTTTCCTAAGCTACTTTTATCTTTCTCAGTCAGTACTTGGCAAGTACTTAATGCGGATGGGAGGGAATGCTTTAGCCAACAGAAAATAATTTATAAAAAACAATTTATATTTATAGTACGTGCTTAGTATATGTGCAAGCATAAATAAAGGATGGATGAAGTTTACAGATAAAGCAAATCAAGGAAGGATAAATGCTCCAACCTTTAACCAACCAGTAACTCTTCAAGTATAATAAAAGACAGGATGCCTGCAAATACAAATATGTACCAAATGCTTTAAGGGGAGAAGAAGAGCAAAATAATACATTGCATGTACATACATATACTACTACGTATGTATTCTAACTGACTGAGAGAGTAAGTACCAACTATGTACTAAACATTAACATGCACACGAGGCATGAATCACATCAAATACTACAACAGCCAGCATGCACACACCACCACCGCTCGTCCACATATTATGTATCTATGTATCTATTCAAATATATGTAATAGTAAGTATGTAGTATTAAACTGTGTGTATATACATACATACACGCATGCCATAAGTGTGTATATGACACAAGTATGTACTTGGGTGAACTGACTGAAAGAGTTGAGTCGAGATAGAAAAAATTGCACAAAAACATTCGAATAACCTACATACAGACAGTTGAGGAGAAAAGAGATCAGCAGTTATAGAATGTACCTATGTCACAGTACATATTAGACATATACACAGATGTATCTGTACACAGAGATATTATAGCTTATTGTTAGCTTTTTATAAGTGTGTACTTTACTTCCATTGAATTTGGTTGCGGTGGCATTTGCATTTGTGGGCTTGCAAATCAAATGATGAGTTCGCTTATATGTATTTACCACTTCATGTAGACACACAAGAACTCGAAGCAGGGCTATCCTATATGCGTATGTATAAAATATAAATGACAAAGCAAAGTTTCTAGTTTATATTTAAATACCTATTTGTGTGTGTACACATTCATAAAAATTATTCGAATAGAGATGTCAAGATCATACTCTTCGCTTAATAACAAGATTAATAATTGTATGTGTGTAAACTTTTAATTAAATTGACGGTCTATCTTTAGTTGAATCAAACACCTCAATGTGACTGGCGTTTAGCCATCTGCATATTATCGTACGTCTTCTGCACAAGATATTTACTCTCTCATATTTATAGGCGAGTCAAGTAAGTCTGGCAGCTATTCCGCGTTCTCAATCAAAAAATGCTATACTATGAATGAATGAAAGAGAAAAAATCGTAAACCCATATTTGCCGTTAAACAATGGGCCACAACATAAATACATTAGAAAAATACTATCTTATATATGTAAAGCGTTTATTTATCTCTACACATTTTGTACACACAGATTTGGTCAGCCTAATGCTTTTATAATAGGATACTGTATATTTATATAACTTAGTAAACTCGATTTCATGCGTTTCTAATCTAAAAGTTTGTTTGCATTTTCTTTGTCTGTTTTATTTGATTAATGATACACACAGTTCATTAAACAAAGTGTCGATTAAAGAATTGCGTGTGATTGGATGCAAGAGTTAAATATCTGTAATTTTCTGTAAATACATGTCACACAGTGCCACACTTGCAAACATATAAAACGTGAACACAAAAATTACAGTGAAACAATGGCAAGCAGATTAAATTCAAAGTAAATAGAAAGTACTTACGTCTTAAGGTTGGAGGAGTGGGCACACTTGTCGCAAATGTGCTGAAGCGCTTGGACACGGGATTCTATGGGTGTCAAATGACACTGTGTTTGCAGTCTTGAGGCTTCACTTGAATTCAACATTTTTGTGGAAGGAGGAAGGAAAATGTACGGTTCTCTGGATACAGAGTACTGTAATAATGGAAACAGCAATATAATATGAGATTGAGGTGAGGAGAATTTCCGCAGCACCTGGAACTGTTTGTTATTGTATAAATAGGTGAGATAATGGCCACGTTGATTGCATACGGTTGTTTTCTGTATGTATTTATTTATCAATGTATTCGTGTGATGTACGCCGATTCCCGTGCTCTCTCTCTCTCTCTCCCACACACACACACAGTCGGTTTAGTGTCAGTCAGGCTGGCTACAGTCCCAAGCTCGCACCAAATGAACTCATTTGCAGGATGAGACACGACGACTTGTCTGCCAAGATAGACATGAATGACGAATAGTAGCAAAAACAAACGCAATGAGATATTGCAGATTGCAGAGTCAGTCAATTTGTTGGGTGCTGTGCTGTCTTGTCATTACTTTTCGCATAGGTATCCTCCGTTTGTATCAGCAGCAGTGCAGAGATTGCATAATCCCACATGACAATAGAATTTAGATCATCGTCATTTATGAATCTGAACGTTTCATATACGACAGTTTTTCTGCTCTCTGAGCTCCGTGATTTGATAATTATCAGTTGCAGTGGTGATTGATGTGATTTGGTGAGAAATGAAATGATGCTAATACTTTGCACACGTTACAGTCATTACTCATACGATATCCGTGTAAATGATATTAGTTCGACAGCAGTGGGCATAGTGAGATTGGCAGTCAGTGAGACATTTCTATTAGCAAGAATGCAACGAACTCACAATCAGATGAAGAGTTTTTTTCCCTCTCGATCTCATCTATAATATTTCAACACGGGTCAAATCTTCTGAATTTTTCTCAGTCTGCGAAATTATTCTGCTGCCTCTCATTCATTGATTTAGTTCCTGGGATGAACTGGAACAGAGTAAATGTTACAAGTTGTGTTAGGTGCTCGTACAAAATGTTTTCGCTTAACTCAATTAGTCAAGTCACATAAAAATAATAAAAGAGTTAGTTTTTAATTTTGTATGCAGCAAGTAAGTGCTGTGTGATAGTGAATCTTAAGTTTTATATTGAAGGGTTCGGCAGTGAAGACAATTACTTCAGTCTGTGTATAATATTTTGTATATAGGAGATGCGAATCACACAAAGAGTACATACACAGTCAACGAACACACGGCACTTGACTTGGTCAATGGGGAGAGTAAATATAAAAGAGCTAAAAAAAAGTCAGGAAATGAATGGAGGTGTGCCTGTTTTGCTTACTAGTTGATTTGGTTTGCTTCGTTCGGTTCAGTTCAGCAGCGCCAATGTACTCTTATGATGAACATATCTTTTTCTTCCTTCAAATCAACGTCCTTCCTCGCTTTGCCTTTGGCTCACTTTTATTGTCTCATGTAGACCAGAACGAGAACGGATGAGTAGTATCTGTGTGTAGACGTTGTTGTATTTTGTGTTTATTGCTCTCAGCAAATAATGTATGCAGTTATGCAGTATAAGTAAGTATCTGTAGCAGACAAAACAAGAAGACAACTTTGTTGACTTTGAGGATATTACTACTAATCAATAAAATATCCACTTTGTATCGTGTAGCCAACAATGGTAAGTCACAAACTGGAGTGAACTGGTGTACAAACACACACAGTGGCTCGTGTAAAATATTTCGTTCGCACTTGCTACACAGTCACAAAAATTAATTCAACAGTTCAATGCAAATCTTTCTCGTCTTGTGTACTTATTGATGTATTTCACATTATGTTGCAGTAGTACGTACTTATTGGCTCTTTCTTGCTGAGCTTAAGTGAGACAAGTTGCTTGAGGAGAGCTCTGTCCTTCTCTGTCCGTCAGGGGTAAAATGCATGCAGTTATGTAGTAAGAAGAAGAAGAAGAAGAAGTAAGTGAACTGACTTGACTGAACGAAGAAGCTCTATAGTATACATACGCTCACTTTGCCTCTCTTCTCTGTCTCTGACTACTCTTCTGCTCTGTCTGTGTGCTTCAGACTCGTCTGGTCTCGTCTATACTACACACGACTACTAAATAGTTAGTGGGACGTATGTATGTTGTACATACACGATGTGTAGCGTCAGTGTACCTATCCCTTGTTTATATGTAGTAGTAAGTGGTAGCGTGTGTTTAGTAGTATTAGTTGTTGAATGTAACATATCAGTAGAGTACCTACTGACTGTTGTGAGTGACTCGAGAGTTGAATTCACTGCATAAACACTTTTAGAGAGCCAATATTAAATGTGTGAGTGTGTTGTGTAGTAGATGGAAATGGATGAGGAGTAATAGTAAGTAGTAGGCGACTAAAGGTAATAAGCTCACAGTAAGGTAGATATCAACCACTTATCACCAGTACATGTGTAGTATTGCCTAGCCAGATATTTTGTTGTAAGCATTCCTATTGCAATCTACACAAGCACGCAACAGATAGCCATTTAATATTATCGTATAGGGCTAATGTGCACAGTGCAGGTAAAGTAATGCAGCCTAATGTCAAGAGTAATATGAGTTGTTTGTTATAGATCGACCAGTAGTACATACATATACGTAATATGTAGTGATATGTGTGTCTGTGTGGTGTGTCTGTTTCAACCTGAACTTAACTCACTCGCTTATTGTTCATAAATGTAGGCAGTCTTTACAATGGGACGGGGAATACGGAATCTATAATATGTGCATAGATGTAGGTAGTTTTTCATTCGTATTACTAGCACTCTATCGATATATACTTCACTAACTACACGTAGATATTAGTATGTGCATATATGCACACACGGGGAGAGAGAGAGAGAGAGAGAGAGATAACTATTATAATATGCTCTTCCCTATAATAAAAGAAACTGGACAGGTAATGCATGCAGCCTATTAGTAATATAGCTGGCAAAATATAATAAACTGTAATGTAATGCGGTAAATGCAAATGTAAAGGATTCACTTGAGAAAACCAAGAGAACATCTATGTTGGTTACAAAAGAAACGAAACACCTTGCAATTAATTACTAGGCAGAGATTGTGAAGTGATGTGAGTAAGTTGAGTGCAGAACCTAAAGCAAGTAGGTAATGAATATTGTACATTCAATGTAATGTATTGTAATATTGCATTTTAATGTACTGAGCTTCAACAATCATATGTTAATCTATTGTATTATACTTATTACATTATATCGTATCGTTGGGTTGTCTTTCATTCTTTGTGTCGTACGTAGTCGAAGTGTATTTTCTGGTTGATTTTAATACTTTGCCTCTCTCTCTCTCTGTCTCTGTCTCTCACTAGTCTTGCAATGATGATATTGAAGAAGAAGGCATGAAAGCTGTTGGATTGCTAGAATCGAATGTGCAGTGTGTAGTGTTAGGAGTGACACTGAATTAGGAATGCCCTGGCCTGCGGAAGAATGAACCAACCAACTAGTAAAGTCAAGTGAGCCAAGTGATCTTGTGAGCTGGTGTGCTCTGTACTATTATATATACATAGTATTCTCCTCTAATGTGATGTGGTCTTATTAGTCGAACCAACAAACCCCACAGAAATTATGCACAACTATTAAGATACTTCCTACAGGGTTGTACGATAGTATGTTCACCCATCCATCATCAACGCCGCATCCAAGTAGAAGTGATTCCCTTTAAGCACGAATCGTTTACGAACAGTTTCCTGAGAATTCCTGCCAACAAGTTCAGAACTGTCCGACAACGTTAGAGTTTTGGGAACCTGGATTGTGCGTAGATTGCGCATTGCTAATTTTTTGAATGAATAATAAAAATTTTTATATCTTGATATTATCATTGAAAATTTTGTTAGTTTGCTTCGAAATTGAAAAATTCTTTTTTCTGGAATGAACATATGTATTCGGGAGAAATTGTGCACAGAGGGAGAATAGAATGGTGGACAGATTGCTGGATAGTCCTGTGCTTACTTTTTATACACACTGTATCAACTACACATGCAGTAATATGTATTAACTTAACTCTTATTCATCCTCAACCTTAACTCTCTCATATTAACTAAAGAGTTTGACTAACTGAAATTCCCAGTGTCTGCCTTGACTCCTCTTTCTTTCTTAGTCCTACTGGGCGATACTGGTATATATTAGTATGTAATATAGCATGAAGGCATAAATCTAATATCTTGCTACTATTCACTCCTCTCCTGATTCTTTACTGTAAATTAGTTTTGCTCCCTCGTTTGTATGTTATAAGCATTTTGTATATATTATTATTGTGTACTATTTATTCGATACAACTAGCCTCACTCCTAAGTTATACTCGTTCATATAGTAGCTAACTGTCTATCTTAAGCTTATAGAATAAAGCACAACTCGATTAAGTGTCCACTGTAGTATCTGAATTTGTACACTGCAATGAAAGTACTACTATCTATTGATATTTTACACGGAATACAAACGATGCATAGGTGAGATTTAAAATTTTAGGTAGTAAGTGTTAACAGATAAGGTGTAAGGTACAGCTACCTTTTCTGCTGGCTACTCACCTAATTCTAAATAGCTGGTATATAATACTACTACTGGTATTAAGGCAACTCAAAATCAGGTAAGACAAAAGAAAATATAATTGCTGGTGGTATACAGCAGTACCCAGAATGTATAATTATTTGTCGAAATTAATGAAAATCAAAACGACTTTCTATCGTTTCTCAATACAACCCCTTTTGCTTTTAAAACGAATCTACCTACTTACCTGAAAACAAATTGTGCTACATTATTTACACGTGGTTGATTGAAATGTTTTAAACACATTTTGATGGATGCACATAGTTTACCAAAATTATTCTACACTAAAAATCTCAGGGTCTGCCCTTGTTTCACTGAATATTGATTAGTGTGCATTTCTAGACGCAGAATCAGTCTTACCAATTACTTGCTTACTCTTGCTGTGAATACAAGATAGCACAGGTGTTTTACCTGAGATACAAATTTTGTATTGGCTACATCTTAGCAACTGTAATTTCAGTATTTAATGTTTTGTATAAACAATCTAAATAATAATTTAACTATAATTACTGAAATAATTAAAAGAATTCGATATAAACTTTTTAGTGGGTAGTAAGCATTAAACTAGCAGTGAAAAGTTTAAAGAATTTACTCTACAATGAAAACATGTAGCTGACAGTACACGGTGCACAGACTGCATATAGATATACGTGTAGTTTTTAAAAAGCATCTCGACTGCAGTTTGGAATGACACTGAAAGATGTGTAGAATTTAGTTTGAATATATTTTGTATTCATCTGAGCTTCTCACCTAATGGGGAATGCAGAGATTATAAAATACGAGAGCAGAGACAAAATGTATTCACTTTAATTCAACGTTCAAGTGCGTCGATATCCTTCAGACAGCAAAGGAATCTATTGCACATAGAAAAACGGCCAGGGCTTTAAGAGTAGTACACATGCCTACACTGCACCACCATCAGAGCAAGTTTCAACCAGTAATAGAATCTGCATAAACATTGAACAACAGAAGATATAAAACAATGATAAATCGATGTGTGTAGTGAGAAAGAACAATCCTCCTCTTGTATTATCCATGGCTAATGTAATTCATGTGAATGAACAAGGAGAGAACATGCTTTTAATAAAAGATACACCCTGACAGACTGACTGAGTCGAGTCGAATTCGTTGGACTTGCCCTGGACTTTGTCTTCTTTGATTTACTATAGTTAGTTAACTTGCAATACAATCAATGAGACTTGATTGAACAGACTGAACCTAATAAACCATTCAATCAGCTATTTAACAATCATCGAACAGGTTGGCTTCTTTCGAGTCTCTCTCTCTCGCTCTCTCGCTCTCTGTCTGCTGAGCCCATGCTCTGGCATTATTCAAATCCTATTTCTTACCTTGTACACGGTTTACCTACACAGAAAAATGTAGCAGACACTTTCACACCTCTGTTTGTACTTGTTGCACTTGCAAATAAATTCGTCTCAATTGTACTGGTAATTGTATTCATTTGTTTGCCTATAAAAGTAAATAGTTTCAAGCACACCAACAAAATACTTCAAGTACAAATACAATTATTGCTGAGAGCTGCAAAGATTTGTGCCATGCAAGATTAGCGTCTATTTTATCAATCAAACATTTGATCTTGTCTGTACATTTTTCTATGCTAAAGAAAAATCAATTTGAAATGGGAAAATAGTGGTTAACCATTCCATGTTATTTAAATTCCAAATCCCGATCTCAAAAACAAAA
>JABASC010000526.1:0-37828 GCA_019776185.1 Plutomurus gul
AAACCCATGAAAAACCCGTGGGTCGGGGTTTTTGGTTGAAAAACCCTGGGTTTTCCCTTCCCTGATACCAATACACATTTGCTCGTTTACCTTTAAGCCAGAAAGTTGCTCTGATGAGTCTACTACTCACTCTCTTATGAACAGCTCATCTTCTCTGGATTCATCTCTCTCTCCTCTCTCTCCAGTCATCTCTTCTTCAGCCAAAGTGAGCTGAACAGGAAAAACGGCTAGGTAGCACCGTAGTACACACACACACATACAAACACAAATAAAAGCCAGACTTCATTGGAGCTGAGATTAGGCATAAAATACTCATCAAATCAAATCCGGCGTGGATGGAGCCAAAGCCAACTTAGTTAAGTAGAATGAAAGCAAATCTATCTACTGATGATATTCTGACTGACTTGACTCTCTTCAATGCTCATAGTATTACATAGAAAGCTTCAATACAACTGTCATATTATGCTGGTCCTGTGTTCATAGACGCAACGCACTACTATTATTCATTTGCTATATAATACGTATTATAAGCTATATGGTAGTCTCCCTGTATATAGCCACCTTGATCCTCTCTCACTCATCATCAGCTCATTGCTATAGTAGTCAATCCTAGAATTTAGCGTCATCCAATCCAATCTATATAATAGTAAGCAGTAATCGAGTGGTTGGACTTGGACCTCGACCATTTCTGCCCTGACTCTCGACTCTGAGCTCTAGTCACGTCAACCCCAGCCGAGAAAGCATGTCATTATAATAATGAGAATGATTATCATCTTTCATTCATTTAAGTTGGCTAGGCCTAGGCTGCCTTGTCGGATCACAGTAGTCAAGTCAACTTCCGTCCACATCAAAGCAACCAAAACCAGAGTAAACTGAAGGAAAAGTTTCTCAGCTCTCTCGACTTAACGAAAGCCTAAGCTACCGCTCTACCATACAACTATATAATAAGGTCTGACTTGAAAACGAACTGAGCATACCAGAGCACTGTCTAAAAGAGAATAATAATGTATTAGAGCAGCGGAGAACAGAGAGAAGATCAACTTCACTTCAGCCATTGCGATTATCGCTCCTATAACTCACATTACATCCTATTACGCTCTCTTTACACTCAAATACGTTATACGAGCACTAGCACGACATAAGAACGAATATATAACTCTGAATTTCATAGCACTGTGGTAATCAATTGACTTGGTTCCCTCTTCTCTATATTACACTATTGCACCGTCTAAGCAACGTGTACTATTCAAATGATGCAGTAAGTATTAAGGAATACTACCTACTATATAGTAGGTAGAAGGAGCAGAGCAATGAAAATGTGTACGCACTGTCCTACACAACTATTCAAAAAGTTATGCAACGTACACTGCTGAATGTTGAGTCTCTTGTGAAAATATACAGTGTGATAGCTACTATGTGTTCGTTGAGAATGCATGGAATGAAGCGTGCATATGACTTCCATGGTGTAGTCGTCGCTTTTGTATTTAGTCAGTACAAATACTCCACTTAAGTGCGAGCCGAGTCGATCCAATGAGCAAAGCAAAGTAAGGAAAGCTGCGTAATGTAATATAAGAGTTGTTTGATAGAATACGAGAGCATAAGTATGTGCAATTATGATAATAATACCCTGAAACAAGAGCTGATTACGTGATGACGCTCTCCTCCAGTCAGCCTTATTTTTCTTATTCATGTTTTCCCCCTTTTCACTTCGTCTACAACAACTTACTACTGCATGCTGGGCCAGTTATATTTATATGCAAAAAGAATATTATTCGGAGCTCACTCTTTCTCGCACTCATTACTCTTACCATTTACTGGTATATGTATACTAATACATAGGAGAGAGACAGGGAGAAGAATGTCTGTTGTAATAATAGAGACGTTCGTTGCTGGGTTCATGTGTACTCGTAGTCAGGTCTTGTTGTTAAACACATGTTTAGTGCCCCATGATCGAGTAAATTGCTAATGTAAGTGAAATTTATATGCAGAATTGTATTTGAATGGTGTAATGGTACGGATAGGTAGGCTACTTAGGGCACGATGTCTCCTCCTGCGTCAGTCAATCAGTTTTCTCTGCCTCCTCCATGTGACTTTATGTTTCAGGGAATTAATACCTACTCATCATATATGTAGTTATAATGGCTATGCTATTTACCTAGTATAGAAAATGACGTTTAACCAACGAAAACTTTTTTGTGATCGTCCTACTTTTGGGATAGAAAAAACATTAAGCGAATAAATAGAGAATTTAATAGATGATAATGAATGATAATAATTGAAATTAAATTTAGCCCTAAAAGAGAGTTCTCCACTAGTTTTTCTCTCTAAGCACATATTATCATGCTCACCAGTGTTCGTGTACGACTGTCAGCATTGCGGTCATGTCTACTTTTCTGCCTGAGCACCAGAGTCTGAAGACACAATTAAAGGCATAAATTGATTCGACCACTACTACCACCACTACAATAGTATTGTAGACGTGCATGATAGACTACCCGTTGCTTCCAACTCCCAGCCCCAATCAGGTTTTATTTATGTTTTATTATGACTATTCGGAGTGTTACCACTTAAGATACGGATAGTCGTAATGAACATAGATTCTAATTTTTGATGGATGCAATTTAAGAGGAAAGACTTCTATTTTCCATCAACGCACATTTCCCTTGAATTGAACGAGCAGACGGAGATGACTGGTTTCTGCCTCCACCACCATCACTCTTTTACTCGGCCACACTGTGCACACACACAACTATTAAGTGCAGTCATAATAACGTGAGTGCCTGCATGATAATTAATCCCAACTTTAGAATAATGTACGGACAAGCTTTTTACTGACAAGACGAACTACTTTCACTATCAGATAAATTCAACCAACTTAAATACCTGCTGCAATTGCTCTGCATTATGATTTGAATATAATTTCATGATAATTTATTTTTAGTATTATGAGCTTTTTATGGTTTGACTTGGGGAAGGAAAAGAGTAAAAAGTTGGTTTAATTATCCGTTCCTCTTACTGAATTCTAAACCAGTCATTAAATGCCATTAATTACTTCGATAAAAATCCATGTGAACTCCTTCCTCAGTGTACAGCGACTGCCACCGACGCCGGCTGTCTTTCACAGCCAAAGTAAACCCAGCCTATCTAATCAACGATCCACGTTATTGCCCTGTGTGTATACGCTTACCTCAAAGTTCTTTAACGCGTCTCCACTCAGAATAGACCATAGATTATATTTCATTACATTATAATATTGCCACTCCACTTCCACTCACCCAACAATACATTACCCCCTCGCCGTCACTACAATATTACATTTTAATTCCACATTGCATCTAATTCTGTACACAGACCTTCCATTCACAGACGGTCCACTAGTAATGTTGTTACTGTAACCGCTTACCACATAATATGTATACACACTGTGTACTGTGTGGTACTGTGCTCAGCACGTAGTATACGAATAAAATTGAATTAGCTTTTTCTCACATAATTTACCTATGGACGTATAATCGTGTAACTCCATTTGCAGTTACAAGGCTGCCCACTAAAAAGATAAGTGAAACAATTCTGATCTACCATAAAACATAAAATGATCCACCGTATTACATTACCTATCAACTTAAGTAAGACAAAACTATGGTTGAGCCAGTGTTACTTTCGTGGAACTACCATCCGTAACAACAATATACATACGCATCCATTGTCTGTATGTACAACAGACACATTTAATTCTATAAAGCACAGCTACACTTAATACGTTGTTCAAGAGCACTGACATATCAATCGTACGTACGTACTAGTAGAGCATAAAAATTCCTAGACAAACACGCATAGTCTCGTCCTGTGTATGTATTTATTATGCTCATTCTGAGCAGCCAGACATTATCATCACGATGAGCATTTTCCATGTGCCTATCTATTTGATTTCAAATACGTTTTCTTAATACTTATTGCTCTGGCATTCCCGACTCACCTGCCCAAGGAATGATGATGGTGAAAGAAAAAGAGACCTGTAATATTTTGTAGCATTTCGTTTTTGAATAGGTATTTGTATGCAGAATGTTTGCGCCAGTAAAACTACGCAAAGAGATTGACTTTACTGAATCATAATACGAGCCTGGCCTGGCCAGCATTATAGCCAAATACTAATGGTTTAACTGGGTTCTCAGTGTTGTATTACAATAAGTATATAGTCTCAACACACGAACAATAAGGAGGATGGAGGAAGCATTCAATGTAAGCTTGCATTCATGTTGATACAATCTGTTGAAAGCGAAATTAAATACCTAATGCACAGAATGAAAACACATTAGTGGATAATGCTGGAGTGTACAATCAGTAATGTAGTCACACACAAACCATATAATCCAATGCCTTCTAACAATCAACAATGTATTGTTCTCTTCGTGTAGCACCATCGTCAACCAAAACTAAAACGTGGAGCAAAATAAAATTATTTGTCGGTTAATAATATGCAACAAAAAGGATCTAGATAGTAGAGCCAATCTAAGTATGTTCAAGTCATTACATTTTGTATAGTTGGGCAAACATTAATAAATATTACTATGTACAAGTAGGTATATCTCATATCTCTATCTGATTTCATTCATCTCATTTCACACCATGAAACCATACCGTACTGTTGTTCAATGGGCTGTTGAGACCTTGTAGCATCCATGTCATTATAATATGCATTTCTGAAATTATGCATCATTCGATTGTAATTTATGTGACTTTTTGCTCAGTTTTACTACAATGTATGCACCACGATTGAAACTATATAACAGTTTGTCTACACTCTTCACCTTCACAATTTCACCAATCCATTTCACGTCAAATATACAAACAAATAAATCTAATGTTTGGATTTTACTACAGAATCACCTGCGTTTTATCCAGCAATCATTGCATGTATGTAATGCAGACTATTATTACATGCATATAGTATGCATGGAAATTTTAGGAAGACAGACAGAAACAATGTTCGCGTCGAGATCAGAGTGGATGAAATTAACAAAATTGTTCTTGGCTATAGAATCAGCAAGAGTTTAAGTGAAGTCTACGTACGAACGGACTGGAAGACAGTCAAAGATGTAATACGTAAGGATATGCTAAGTATGACGTTGAGATAAACTGCTTTAAAAGTCATTTTAGCCCTAATGATGCAAAGAAATGCAGCATAATAAATGTTATTACCTATATATCATTATGGTAGATTCAGCTAGATAAGTCAGAAAGCAATTCTCCTCTAATATAATCAGACCCGGCTACGTGATACAGAAATAAAATCAATGTGTATGTCTGCAGACATTTATTCATAATTACAATATGAGTGGTTGGATGGATGGATGGACGTAGGAAAATAGGGCTATTGTATAGCAATGTAGAGTGGCTCTGTGGCTCCGATGAGCACAGCACAACAACAACGAACAAGCACACACACATACTCACAAGACACAACGTGGCTGTAGCAAAGGAAAGCTACAGAAACACAGAAAAGTCAGATATCCAGCAATAAGTAGATCTGTTCTATACTTAATACGTATGGCAGGCCTCTCTTTTATGTCAGTTCCACCTGTCTAACATAAAATCATATCTAAATTCTATATCATTATTACAAACAGACAGTAGTGGTTGGCTAAGGAATACTTTCATATGTAATTAGCTGATGCGTTGCACTACACTTAAACTCACTCTTAGCCTGTCTGTTCGTATCACATCTGATATTCCGTCCGTTGAAAGAAACATCACACAAACGGCGCACACTAACACACACACACACAGACACTCATTGTCAGGTACTGACTGCATAGCATTCGAATGAGTGAGTCGAGCAAGTAGGTACGTATATTAGTGTACACATTCTACTTACAAGCTATATAATAGTACATATATACTAAACTCCGATTCCCGTCTGCATAGCAAGCAGTAGATGAACACGGAGCAGTGGAATTGCCATCTCTCAAGACTTTCGAGATGTTTCCCATGGCTTAACTTATATAAACGTAGATTACGTTACATTATGCGCTATTAAAAATGTTTTCATTGGAATTATTCATTACTCATCTGCATTTATAGTGGAAGAGCTGTTGTATTGCCGCATAAAGTCGTTTATTATATCTCTTAACCTGACTCGGCGAGATAGAAACATCCCCTAATAATATTTCTATGGTAGTAGTGGCTATAAGTGCATTACTAACACCCTGACTGTTGCATTATTACATATTAACTACCCACTAGACATACAGCCCAAAGTCAAGTCACTCCACTCGTATATTATGTTTGTTTGTTAACTATGAAGGACTACCTATGTTTCCTCATAACTTTAAATAATTGTCATTAGCTCATGAGTTTTTAAGGGCTTTAGCTGCGCTTTCTGTGCCAGATGCATGAGTACGGCATGTAGTAGTACAACACATGATTATAACCAGTACGGACAGAAAGCAAGGTTACCTCTGGTATTCAGTCAGTACTACATAGGTAAGTATTCGTATCATTTTCATTTACAGTGTATTTGTATGGATTACTACTATGTATATGTAAATGATGAAGGAAAGGGTGGAAATAAAGAGGATTTCATTTTTTACCACAATATTATTATTATTGCACGAGAACATGGAACAAGTTTTTGTAACTTTAGTTTAGTATTGTAACAAAGTGCGACTACGGAGTAGTAAGTGACTCTACAGCTCGAAATGATTTTTCAAAACATCTCTCCCCAGTTTTTTGTTTTATTAGCCATCTATGTGGATTGTGTATGTGTATTGTATGAATTTTATTGCACCTGAATCCAAAGTAGTAGTAAGGAATGCATTCCATTTCTATAGCAAACTTGTAGTGGTTAGGTAGGTACTATATAATATCGAAAATGCCTTACGAATGATACGAGCACACACAGGTATATGTATACAAACCCATTTAATACTTTTAATCTGCTGTTTAGAATCATCTCAATTCACTTTACATCATTTGAACACACCAAATGATCGGTCGACTTATTTTTTCCGTAGTTTATGTCTGTCTATATACGTAAAGTGAAATGGATACCTACTTGAACAACTTGTCAACGAACAGGGCTGAAATGAAATTACATGAATTGTTATTTGCGAACATTGCACATTAATATTACATAGTCAATATTAATGACCGGAAAATTTGTATAAATATTATAGTGAATTTTTTATCGAAATTGCTTGTTGATCTAAATTCATATTGACGTAAATTATTGATATGACGTACCCCACGGGGATGAACCAGTATGAAACCCCGTAAAGGATTTCCGTAGCTTTGGGGTTGGTAGTAGGTACTGTACAATACATTCTGTATCATGCATTAAAATTACACTGGTCTCTATTTTTGGCTACTATTTGTAGTATACTTACTTACTACCTGCACAGCTTTCTTAAATAGAGAGAACGCAATTGAAACTTCTGGGTCGTCGTCGAGATCGAATCATGTTGCGGTAATTGTATTCCGATAAATGGAACGGAGGCGGATTTGATTCGCAGGTAAAGTGCTAGTCTACTTTATGTCAATATACCTACTACTTTAAGTACACAGGAAAATTTAATGCCACTGTGGCAGCTAAATAGGTGTCATGCACGATAAGTACTAATTACTAATATAATACAAAGAAATTGAGAATCGCTAGTCATGTAATTCTGAGTAAGTAAAAGGAGAACCGAGACTATAAAACTTGAGACGAAATGACTTGGCTTACTGGAAATAAGTCAAAACATGCTTGACTGTTCCTTTGCTGCATTCTTAGCTTGCGTAAATTTTAGGTTGAGTTTGTCTCCGAATTCAGTGCGACAGAATTTCGTTAATTACATGCAGAGCAATGACAGAAGCTTGAGTTATAAATGGTTGGGTAGGGCTCACGGCTCCCTCCACCATGCCAACTTAACTCTGGCTCATTATTATTATGCGATGCTTTCCCTGCCAGCTTCGTACTACCACGCTCCTCTCAAGTTTTGTATGTTTATGTTCTGTCATGTTGTCCTAAGCGGCTACCTACCCATTATATAGTATGCCTACACACTGCATGCTCTTTATTGTATTAGTTACACTGTTAAGGAGAATTTCTCTTATACTTTATAGTAGAATGTAAGTACACGTTATTCGTGGCTCTATGTATTTTAAATGTATCCATTGTAATAGCAATTGTAACCACAATTTCTGTGTTCTTTCCTGCTGCAAGACAACAAAATCTAGTCCCAACTTAATGCTACTACTTATTATATCGTTATGTATTGCCCTCCTCCTCCTCCCCGTCTCACGGATGTATGCATAATGTTTCCCTGCTCATTTTTTCGCTCTTTCTTACGCTGTGCTCGTTCAATAAGTCTGCATTAAATACGAATAGAGCCGCGAGTTTTCCAGGACACAACTATTGACTTTCTTTTACCATTCATTAGTAAATTAGGACAATCAAGACATTCTCGTCCCGTCACCAACTCAACTGCTACATTCTTTACAAAACGCTTACTAAATTATTATTCTTATAACTTAAGAACTATATACTGGTTGGCAGGTGTAGAATTTGATTGACTCGAAAATAATGTGTACTACACAGCATAATCATATCAACTGCAAATGGAGAATAACTTATTATGTTAACGCGCCCCTTCCTCTAATAATTTACGGCAATCAGAATAATTCTCGGGACTCTTGAAAAACTCACAACGCATTCTAATTAACAGCTTGAAAACGTAATGTGTCTGCAGCTAATACCTACGTCGTACTTGTACGCACACAATGCAAATGTCCTTCACTGTCAACTGAAGGAAAAAGCATTCTTGAAGATATACCGCTTTACCACTTTTCTTATTTAAAAAAAAAGAAAAGTGACCTTGAATATTATACATAAGTAGGTATGCAAGCATAATTATAATTATATAGGTACATTAGAAAAATTCTGAATATCCTAATGTGAACCATATTATTAATCCTGAAAATCTATTAGTATTAGAGGCAATAAATTTCAATGAAATCGAATAAAATTACCAATGTCGTTTTTACATTTCCTTATATTGACGATGATTAAATTAAATAATGTTCCCTTTGAATCATCGGAGATTAGAGCTCATTTCAATTTCAATGAGCGCATGAATGAGTCGAAGTTTATCTATAAATAATGGAGCGACACGCTCCTCCAGATATAAACTGCAGGCTTTGATGACGAATCAAGGAAGATAAAGGAAAGGCCCAAATCTACACTTTTGTAGTCACTAGTAGTGCACACATGCATTTGATGAACCAAGCGGCCAGGTACTTCGTGGAGCCGATGTTGATGATTCACGTGAATTTCTACATCACAATGCCAAGTAATTACAGTTTGTGTATAGACTTAATGAATAATATAACAGTCAAAAAGAAATGCCTAAAAGGAATACCTATCTTCAATTATAATGGTAGCAAGCAGTTACTCAACTATATCAACCTACCAATGTACAGGGTGTGCAGTGTGCACAATATGCTATTTTGCAAAGTGTAATTCAGAATATTTCGCAGAGTAATTCTTGAGAGTAGCCCCTGAACACATGTGAATCAGTTAAAAATGAGATGATAACACCACTATACTTATGGGTAGGACATTCAGCTAATAATATGTCTGAAAAAGAGTGCACATCAACCAACCACGCAATAACGAACATAAAGAGAGTGGTGAGAAGAGACACCGGGTAGCCTACACCACATTTCACTATTATATAGTAAGTAGCAATGCATAAGTAACCTTACATGCACAGTGAGCAAATGTAACAAGCCTGGAACAAGTAAGTCAAGGCAAGAACCCTTTAGATCTGCTGTGTTTTAGGAATGAGTGAGCGGAGAACTGAGCGGAGTAGAGCAAGCGTCATAAAATTAGTGATTTATTCCAAGTGTAATTTAGATAATTAATGCACACGTACACAGGACAGGACTGTAGGAGGAGTACGGGACGGACGGCGGGAGCAAACCCAAACCGAGTCTACTGCTGCTACTGCTCGTAGTATGTAGCTAACATTGACGTATTATGCATTAAAATTACGACTGTGTGTATATAATATATGCATTCATAATACAACAGAGTCTCACACTCTCTTTCCGCTCTATCCTTACTTACTACTGAAGCATTGCATGGAAAATGCGACAGTCTCTCCTTTTCGGTATGCACGGGGATATTCGGAGGCTAAATATGCTAGTTGAGCGTTGAGAGTGTGTAGCAAAGAGAGAGAGAGAGAGAGAGAGACGAGTCAGAGTCAGAGAGAGAGAGAGAGAGAGAGAGGAAAGCCACCGAAGCCTATCTGAACTCGAACTAAAACTGAAGTGAAGGTGGGATTTACAAGCTGTACACATGAACACATGCATGCTTTTCCTTTCCTACCCTACTACTTATTGCGAACTAACCGTTCCATCCTGAAATAATATATAATCCAACTAGTGTGCTCTCAGTAGTTCCACATGCACATACCTACTACGGACTGTCAGTTACATCACATTACGTTCACTTATACACTTACAGACAGATAAGTATAACAATATATGTGTTAGACTACAGTATAACAGTTATATTATATGATGCGCCATCCCATTCTTTGCATGTAGTGTCATAGTGCTACTTTTGTGTGTTTTCTGCTTTTGTGTTCGTATGCGCCCCATTGTATATTGTCTTTCGATAAGTATATGCAAATATTCTCGTGGTATATGGGCTCACAGTTTTGCATTTAATTTGGACTCATTTGTTGAACACAGAACTGACACACCAACGGAAAAGCCTTAAGTGAGAAAAGTTGCTAATGCTTATACTTACTTTCTCTGGACGGGCCGTGCAGGCTGTGCTCATCGTGCTACAAATGTGCTATACATATAGTGCCTAGGTTGTACATATCTGGTGCCCTTTTCTCTTTCTCTCACTCCCACTCTCCAACACATTTAACAGTATACATACACAAACACAGAACAATTCACAATAATTGATCCCTCAAGTGTAAAATTATTCTTTTTATGACAGTTTTGGGGCCATGGTTTACAGGTTAAGCCCTTGTTTAGCGATCCCGCATTCCATTACTAGAGCGAGCATCTACCTGCCCCTTCCTACTATACTAAATATATACATAAATAAATATTATAACATAATGCAACGCAACATTTATTTTCTCCACTTCAGCACGCGTGCCAACGGTGAGTTTAAGTCTGTTCTCAGTAAATACCTTAAATACCCTCCACGAGTACCAAAACTACTACATAATGCGTTTACACCATTTTCTTCTTTAAATCCTGTAGATTTCCAATGAGGAAAAATGTAGTCAAATGGAAGCTGACTTGACTGCTAAAGCCCCGCTGAACCTGAATACTACATTAAAGATGTAGGGTGGGGAGGGTGGGGAGTTGTGGACGTGGAGTTAGTGGAGTAACGAACAAAATATGTATGTATTCGATTCTACATGTTTTGTTTGAGTACCAGGAGACGTTTAGATTATATGCAGCAGCAAACTAAAAACAGTTTTGTACGAAATTGTACACAATGAGAGAAAAGTCTCTTCAGTCACAACGTCAGCGTCAGGTTCCCATAAAATACTTGAAGGCATATTATGCGCAATGCATATTACAGATAAATTGAATACAGATTTAGGCATGGGTCCAACTCGGCGCGGAGATATAGTTTCATTTCACATTCTATCCAATGCATCCAGACTGCAGCTAATGAGTGGAAAAATTAATTACTATTCTAATCCCGACGTAATTATTTAAACATGTCATTTGAACCGGCATATATATTATCACCGGGAGCAGCACGCTCTGGGTAGCTGCAGGTCGAACACATTGTACTTCCTTATTAGAGCAATGTTAAACTGTGCCATAGCTATAATGCAACCCAACCTCTCACTATATGTATAGATATAATGTGAGTATTACCGTGACCAAATGGCCGGCTCATTTGTACACTAAACACTGTACACAGTGTTTAGTGTAGTGTTACGGTGTATTGCAAAATGAGACACAATTAAGTTGGAAATGGTACAGTGCAATGAAACGAAATAAAATATACCATTTAGAAGCCGAGAGTGACGGACCCTTCGCTAGCTTTTGTACTTACCACTTTACTAGTCAACAGGAGAGCACAAAACTTACACAATGACAGCGAATTGTACTAAGGGAAATTATGCAACATTATCTTCCCCATAGTAAATATATGGGGTACTCCTAGTAAATAGTAGAACAATGTAGCCCTGAAACCGTATTAGCACTGCTACCTCTCCTTTATATGAAATGACGAGACTGGTCTTGTTCACGGCTTCAAAAATCAAATCAATCATTTACTTCACTAGTTTGTGTAGAGAGGATGGTGGCGGAGTGGAGAGTCACGGTCCACTGTGCCGTGAGCTGCTACAACTAAATAAACAAGCAAGAGCCCTGCATGTACAACATACATAAGAGACAGAAGTGCGTACCACAGTCGCACAACTACAAAACCAAACCAATAAGCAGGAAAACAACAATTTCCCGGTTCACCCCTTTTGCCTAACTTTTCCAATCTTTGTACTGTCGGTCTTTTTCTCTTGTGTCATGTTCGATATCCATGTCGAACACACGCTAGCCTCCAATACAATTAATCCTACAGCATTGTACATACAGCCGCTAGGTATTCGTCGTCGTCAGATGAAATGAAACCCATGGTTGATAGAAATAATAAATGGAAATCTAGCAACAAGACTATCCAGAATGCTTCAATTTCTGTAATGTAATCAAACATGCGGGGACCGTGCCACTATACAAGTACGCACTGTATAATAGCCTGCATGTAGACGTGGGTCTAAACAGTTGACAAGCAATGCTAGTGTTCGACATATTGTTAGACCGTCTTTCTCCTTAATGAAGGAAAACACACAAGAAACAATTTGTTCAATTATTCCCCACAATATGTGATATGACATGGCGGTGGGGCGTTTCATGTAATTTCCATTCAACAAGTAAGTATAATAATGCTACGTGGTAGTAGTAGCAGAGATTTCTCTGAAACACATGTTAACTCTTTCCACGACGACCGATGATTACTCATCTCTTGTACCAGGCAGCAGTGAAAAGGAAAATTGCTCTGATGATCTGATCTGATGTGATGAGCAAATGCATGTCAACTGACATAAATCACCTAATGTGACGAGACAGACAATTGTCACTACCGTGTATCTGTATTTTACAAGTCAAGTTTTGGTGTCAAGTCACAGACAGACCTGACGGCTGCACGTATGTACTTTGATTTGAAAGAAGAAACGTCTACTGTAAATATCAGTAAAAAAGGATAAACAGCAGCACAAGGGTTGGAAACAGATTTTCAGATTTCAATTACATTCCTTATTTCCGATTTCCGAAGCGCTCACCCTCTTCTCTTACCTCAACACTTGCTCAGCTCTCTCTCTGTTCATATTACTGGTGTTAAGCATGGAGCGTGTAATACATGGAGACTGAAATGAATGGAGCTGCACACATCTTCTCAAATCCCACTTTTTATTATTCATGTGGCTGGTTACACCAGGATAGAATGCACCCATACAGCTAAACGCATCCTTTACAAACTTTTATAATTGTTGTTTCCCCGACCAAAAGAAGTATTATCCCATGTGAGACTGATAGTGAAGACTGGTTCTTCTGTACACCTATTTCAGCTATTTAATTTCAATAACTGTCTATTACCTAAATACGTATTTTCATTTCTACTATTGTCTCACTGTACCCCAAGTGTAACACTACCAACAATTCCAAGTAAAATCAACTGTAAACATAGCTAACTCGGGCGAAAAATGCCAATGTACAAATAAATATAAAGATTTAATAAGGATACAAAGAAAAAAGAGCAACTACGTCCTAGTACGAGGGCCGTTCCAAAGTCTTTTCACATTTTTAATTGCTAATAATTTTGAAAGTATCCAAGGAATCGGGCTTTATTTTTCAAAGTATTCACCCCCGACTATCAAAAGCGTATTGCGTGCCAAGTTTGGTGGAACAACCCGTGAATTGGGGTACTCCAAGACATAACATTGCCAACTGCGACATTTTTGAATTGTGTAAAGCCAAATTGTGGTATAAATAAAAAAGGTCAAATTCCCACATTTCTCCCCAGTTTTTCCGGATGAGCTTTCTCTTGAACTTACCAAAAGTAAATCGGCCGACTATGGTGTCGGTTGATTTATTCAATATTATTGTGGTAGGTACTATTTAACATTGGTTTTCAATTAGATTTTTCATAATGTGCTTGACTGAGTTGTATCTCAAGATAGAGTCAAGGTAAGCGTTTGCAGATTTTACTTTTTGTAGAGTGGTAAGATATATAAGATAAAATTTCATTAAAAAAGGGACCCCAACAGACCCAAAACGTTTCTACAGCGTATTTAGAAAACATGGCAATATGAAAATGTGAATACTTTTGGAACGGCCCTCGTACAACAATATAACACGAGAACGTCGACCACAAGTATACCAATACTCCATCAACTGGCAGCGAAACGTAGATCTAGGTAGGCAGTGTGGTGATACAAGAGTTATGAGACACTTGAATTGAAAGAACTAAGTAAGTAGGAAATAACTGGTGCAAAGATCTGATACTTTCTTACCCTTCAATTTCTATCTTGCCATGAATCTATTCAATGTTGGGAAATAGTGGTGGCAAATAAAGTGTAAAACATTACTATAAACTACATGGGGATAGGATAGTATCTGGGTACAGTGCAGTAGTAAACAGCAGACGACTCGCGGTGGCAGCGAGAGAGAAACAAGTCGAAGGTGGTTTACAGAATTCGTGGAACACGGTAAAAGTAGTGTCGTGTGTATACTACGCATTTAGGAGCGCGGAGGACGGGGAGAAGGAAGCAGTAGGAGCGAATACAGGAGTAAGTGTGATCGTGAGTGAAGTGAACGTAATTTCACACCTTGTCACACACTAACAAATAAAGCCATGCCCTTCCGTTCATCCTTAGAGATTTCAACAGTCGCCTCTGGGATTTACCTGCACTATTCCATCCACTCCTTTTAATACTAAACTGAAGTGAATAGTAGCTGGCTGAATGAGTGGCTAACTGACTTGACTAGCTGTATGATTCCGCTCTCTTTAATACACTACTGAATGACTTGATTGAACTCAACATCTTCTGACTTCAATTCAGAATGATCAACCAAATACTCTGGAGTGGTCCTCCTTGCTCGCTCTCCCATCTTTCTAAGACGACAACATAATAATATACACGAGAATCCACTAGAAACGATTCGTAGAGACTACACCAGTCTCCTTCTTCAATTTCTTACTCTGTCCCTCTTTCTCTCTCTTTCTCTCTCGTAGTGTATAATAATAATGTGTAGCAGATAAAAACGAACTGCTACCTTTTACAGGAACGACACGACACCCATCCACCTCAGAAAAGTCTACCCTTCACTTCACACAACCTTCTCTCTACTTTCACCGTATCACCAGTAATACCTCTCCCACTCTCTACATATAAAATATCGACACTGAAGGAGTTCCACTAGCTATCGCCATAAGCTAAGTTGTTTGTGCCTACAAACTAGCACACGAATTTACAACAAACGATTTGCTACACCACCACAGACGGTAATACTTTTAGTAGATATCCTTATCCTTATTTTAAATTGCTATACTTGCAAACATGAAATAAATGGACCTAAATACTTCTGGATTCCACAAGACACTCTTTCAATTGCTAAGCAGATAGTTTTCATTTAGTTTAATTGCTTCCTGATGTCGACTACTACCTGTCCAAATAATGCATCCTAATAGAGACATGATTAAAACAGGAGTATAGATGTACCTACTACCTCCAGCAAATGAATACCAAGAACGAAAACGACGACAGAGCATGAAATCGAGAGCAATTATCGAAGGACACTGACTTAATATATGAAATGATAGACCGAGCAGCATATCATTTGCAATGAAACCAAAGAACACGAACATAGGCTTCAAAGAGTAAAAACTATAGAATCAGTCTTTGTAGTAGCCTATAAATTATAACCCCCAACGTGAAAGTGTAGGCGTAAATTCTGCGCCTCTCTAATATAGTAATACGATGTCTCCCAGGACTCCTAGTCCCTCAATTAGTCCTCATTCTTGTCAATTGGATGGGCAAGCTTTGTCTTATGGAAACTGAACAATGAAATTATCCTGTATCCATTTTATTACGTTGGGATTCGAATCTCCCTCCACGCCTACTCAAGTAATACACCCACTTTATTATAACAAAAGAAACAAAATGTTACTCAATTCATCAATTTGAAATGGAGCAAAAGGCGCCGGAAATTTTAATTCAATCCTTGCTACTTTTTAACACAATTATTTTCTTAATTTCTTATAAAATCCATTTACGCAAAAAAGCAATATATAAGTGTACTTTATAGTTAAGTAACTATTACATCAGTCTTGTAAACTGACTGCAAAAGTAATCCATTCAATAAATTACCAAAGGAGTACATGTGACTAACAATAAGTGGAGCGAGATATTTAAAGAAAAGAGATAGCAGCAAGCCCTAAAGGAAGTAAACAAAGAGAAAATTTTCATGACTCACCAAAGTTGCTCCGGAAGGCTTCCCGCTAGACCCGTATTTAGCAGCAGCAGCAGCAGCATTAAACGCCCTGCTCATCAAAGCCTCCCGAACGGTTAGTCTCGGTTCCTCCATGTCATTCTCGGAATCGTCTTCATCGTCCATCGGCATCTCGTTCTCCGAATAATCATCATCGAGACCCATATTATTATTTTCCTCCTCGCCCGCACTGTTCATTCCCGACAACAATGCATGGTGTTGCTGTAAACTGTTATTGTGTCGTGACAAGTGACTTTGACCACTGTGGTGGTGTTGCAATGTCGGATTCTGATGATGAAGGTGCAACCTCTGAACCTTGCTCAGCCGACTGTCTCTGTCTTGGGAGAGAGAGCGTGATTGACGAGTCAAACCGCCGCCCGCTGTGTGCGCCGCCGAAATATCAATGAGAAGACGTCGCTGTCGGCTGCTTGAAGTGCTCGCACAAGAGCTACGATCATCCCCATCATTGCCCTCGTCAACCAGAAGATTATCTCCGTCGTTTCCGTCCGAGTCCATCGAGTTATTATCGTGGTCGTCGTGAAGATGCTGTTGATGGTGACTGGGAGTGCTTGAAGTGCTCCTTTGTTCGTGAAAGTGATTGTTTATAATATCACTGCTTGCACCATTATGAATGTTAATGTTATTGTTATTATTGTAGCAAAGACTCTCGTCGCTCTCCTCGTGAACTGTTCTCATCAGATTCAGCCCCTTGCTGTTGTTCGCAGACTCCACAACTTCAACCACTTCGCCCATCATTCTAACACCGATCGTTCACAATAAATACTTAATTAGTTCCTCAAAATATTCACTCGAAAATCAACAGTTAATATATTTCCGAATTTCCTTTGTTCACTCTCCAAAAGTGATTGTACGAGTGGCACTGCACGTCTCAGGTGAGTATCAGCATTTTCTACAGTGTACTTTTCAATCAAAAGTAGTAAAAGTTACATCATAAGAACGTTTCAATTGTTTTCTCTGTGGGTGCACTCTAAAAACTGGTACATTAGGTACATGTACAAATAATTATCAGCTCACATGCACCCCGTTCGTGATTAATGTCATTTGAACGCACACCTACACGATTTCTTATCATACAAAGTAATAAATAAATTATGTTTATCAATTTTGTGGGCTTTCCCTACTACAAGCCATTCAGCGAATTCCAGATTCGGCTACATATAAGTGGAAATGACTTGGATAATTGGTTTATTAGTTTGGTAGTGGCTCTCAAGTCTCAAAGCACACACACTGTCAACTTAAGTAGAGCAATAGAGACTATAGTTCGCTTTGTTGACTTCACGTGACACCAAGCAGTTTTTGAGAAGAATACAGATTGTGTAGAATATACAGTTCGGCTGTCTTGATAGTATTATAATAATAATAGTGAGTTAGGTTTAGCCTGATTGAGTTTGATTTACACAAAGGGAGAGATAAGTGCTTGTTCTCTAGTACACACCTACACATTTATCGTAGCAGTGCTGGAATGTGTCCTGTAACTTTTTCCCAGTAAAGTGTTGAGGCTTGGCCTGATGATAAACTTGATAATGATGATAAGCAATGACGCAAGCTACAGATAACTTTTTTCAACAGTTTGTACTAGTAGCAGTAGTAGAAACATACAGTATTTGCTGATGCATTGCATTTGTAGGTATGTATATATAACTGTTTGAATATCATAGACCCTCAAATGTTTAATTCCAGTCGTATCAAGTCCTAAATGGCTGTTGACTAATATATTAACAACAAAACATTGAGCACAAGTATTGTAATGATGATAGGAATATGGTTGTTGAGCTTTTCGGAGCTGATTATTACTAGTTCTGGGAAGAATGATTGAACAAGGTGGAGGAGAGACAAGAACTACCACTACCACAAGCTATCACGGTTGCACAGGAGAACAGTACTAGCGAGAGTATCTTTTTCACAGGTGTGCTGCAGTCAGATGAATGAGTAGGCGAAGACGGGGAAGACTTCTCCTTGAGAGATGGAATGCAGCTGAGCACGGACGTTGCTTGCTTGAGACGAAACGACGACAGTGTGTGTGTTCACACGCAGAGAGTCGCCGTGGTGGTGGTGGTGGTGGTGAGAGGGGAAGATAAGAAGAAGAAGAAGAGCTCTATGTTAGCTGATGACTTGATTTGGCCGGGAATGATTATATTATTATTGGATTATGTTGATGAGGGAGTGGTGCTTGTATGTATATAGTATGTGGGTGAGGTATAGTGAGACGCGCGTTACGTACATACAGAGATGAGAGCCGTGATGATAGGGAAGATGATACCGGTACGACAGTTCGTCAACAACTGACTGACCATTCGCTCAGTTTCAGAACCGAATTGTGAATTGGCTTGGTTTTCGTGTGGCAGGCAGCAGGCGTTAGGAATCTAAAGGGGTTAGTTCGTCTCTCTCTCTCTCTCTCTTTCTCGCTCGCTCTCTCGTTTCTCTCTTCACTGCTACTCTGTTCTCAGCTGTGCCGCTCACAGGTTTGTTTCTGTTTGCTCGGTTTCGCTGGTATGTTTAGTTTGTGAGTGTGTATATGTGTGTGTGTATGGGCGAATGCATGTGCCGGCAAGTAGTAGTGGTTGTAGTAGTGGGAACGTTCTGGCAGTGGTGGAGGAAAGCAGAGGAGTCTCGATGTGTATTCGCTAAATGCACTGTTCTCGAGTCAGCCAAGTCAGTTCATGGAGTGGAGTACAAAGAGCCCCAGAGAGTATTATACTCTGTATACTAGAGAGGTATAGGGACATCATGTCATGTACGTATTTCGTCGCACACACAGCTCTTACTTTTATATCAATCTAACTATTAGAGTTTCCTCATTCTCTCTTTGCTACTTATTGCCCGAATGGCCTTCTGTGTAGTTATCTGGAGCTCTCCGCTTTCCCTTCCTTTTGCCCTGCACTCACTTCATTCCGTCAAGTCAAGTCGGCCACAGTTCTCAACGTGCTACAGAGTATATGTAGTGTTATGTATGTTGGAGTTGTTTTCCTCTTCGTTTGCCCTCGTCTATGGCCTGACTGGTCTCTGCTCTGCTGGTCTGACTGGTGGTTTGCTTCTTATTGCATTACGTATGCATTAGATTGAGCTTTAGTTGAAATTGTTCGGAGAGTTCAGTTCTCTTTTCTGTTGACTTGGACTTGCGCCTCCTTCATCTCCTGCTGTAGGTATTATGTACTACTGCTGATAACTAGGAGCTTCTTCTCTTAGTGTTCTCTACTCTTGGTCTTCTTCTTGTCTTCATGATCTGATCTGATGCGACGAATGTGAGTCGGATTGTTCTTCGACGGTTAGGAATTATAAGAAGATCCGATCTCTGCTCCCTGCTCTCCGTTTGTCTGCTTCAGAACAATAATGTATGTATAAGGAGTCATCAATGATGATGAGCTCTTTGCTATAATCGTGTGTTCATGGTGGCGATGACACGCTCGTTTTAATTTGTCATCCGATACTTCTTGAATGAGACTTGAGGTCGACACAGTGGAACGCTTTCTACATATCCTGTTCATGATATTTTTGAAGAAATGCCGGTGTCGCATCGCAGTAATTAAAGTTGGCATAATTTATCTACCCCAAGTTTTGCTTGCACAGCAAGTATACAGATATCTGTTACTCTGTAGTAGTTGGTTTTACAAAATTATTTTGCACTGGTTAGAGGATGTTCGATTAGTCACTATTTGTCTGGTTTCCTATTCTAAGAAAAGAAACCCTTGAAAGCTCAGATGTCGTATTCGTATCAGATTCGTGTTTATTTCCTCCGTCCATGTTTTTATGCAACCGAACGCTAACTTGTTTGTATACAAATAGGTATAAATACATCGCAATAGATAAATAGATCGTCCTTTGGAATTTATTGTCAGGGAATCGTGTGATTTTCTTTTATGTTCTTTATGCACATCTGGATAAAAAGGTTGTCTCGTTTGTTGGTTTACTGAAATTGTTTTCTGCCCAAGGCTAGTAAATATTTAAAGAAGATAAATTAAAAATATGAATTATCTGTATCAGTTTACTTGAAGGTATCCTACATATGTATTAGTTTTGCTTTAAAGTTCAAAATTTGAACTACATAGTATACTGTTAGACATAAAGACATATCCCTGCACCGGGTTAGCAAAAGTAAAGTACGCGGCCCACATGCTTAATCATTCAAATTATCATAACTTGTGCATTTCTCAACACTTGCTTAATCTCCAATAAACAAACATGCATTGAATTGAAAAGGGATTATACGTATTATGTATATTGAAATGAAATAAATAAGTACTTATTGTTAGTTGTGACTACTTGTCACAGTGTCAACAGTTTGATTCATCACATTGGATCATATTTAATTATATTATACAATATTATTGCGATGAAGTTCTGGCACTTCTTCGGTTTTCATAGGAACTTTATCAGCGGACATTTGAGATTTCCAGTTTTATGTTTTGTTGCGCTATGCCTTTGACAGTTGAAACTAGGCTACGGTACACCACAGCTGCACGGCTACGCTCATGCAATTTCACAATTTGCAGTTACAATTCAACAACGTTATTAAATAACAGGTGATTCGTATACTTTGAGGTATACTTGTGTTAGTTGTGTTCATTCTGGAATTATAATAATTCAAGAAATCAGTGCCGGTAATGCTATGGCTATTATATAAATTACAATTGGAAACAAGTGCAATATCTCATTGTTTTCTTGTTCTGGGATTATGGATGATTTTATTTTCATTTAATGTATTTTGTTTACAATTTACACAATTTTGTTGTTCCATGTATATGGCAACAATACATCATGCATTTTTCGTCTTCTTACGAAGCCCCTGATAAACTTTCTCTTGTTCTTTCACATCACCCCCACCATTGTTGTCTCTCGTTCATCAATCAGCTAGAAAGTGTGTCTCTAACGCTTGAAAGTTAAAGTGCACAAAAATACCTAAATAATACTTTCTCATTGTTTCTGATGAGCATCTTCTGTCCACCTCTTATAGTTATATTGCAAAAGCAAAGATTTAAAGTAGTACAACAATATTTGTAATTTACAATTAGACAATATTAAATGGGTTTTCGCTGTATATTCTTCGTTGCATTGCACTTACAACAAACAATATTTACATTTTCACGATAACTCGAAAATTAACCTTGATCAGTACACGGTGCATGTACTAAGAACGTGGTGCCAAAGTGCACAAAATATATAAGGTATTAATTATCTGTAATTAAAACTTTGTAGATAAAAATCCAAGAGTAGGTTTTACAAATTAATTTCATTCTAATTTTAGCGATTCTCTCACCAAATCATGATCATGATATCATGTATGTGCCGAAGGGTCACTTCATCATGTCATGTCATAACATTTAAATATGACTACATATTAGCAGATAACAAAGAAAATGGGGACAACTCCAAATAAGTGTACAAAAATTTGCACACTTTAATTAAATAATTCTGATATATTGGTAGATTCCTTTCAACCGCATTTTATCCACTAATATGAATTAAAACCAACAAAAAATCATTATAAAATACTGCTGTTGGTACGTATTTGTATGCAATCTCCATTAATTTCTCCAGTTACTAGTTGCTACCTTCAGTCAATTCACTTAACCGTAATTAATTTATGCATATATTTTATTTAGGATTAAGATTTGATTACCACTCTCTCTGAGAATAATATTTATGCACTTGTGTATTCATTAATGCACATAAATAGTTAACAACTCAGCACTTTAGCCGTAAAATAATATCTGCACCTGAAAAGGTCGCAATTCCAAGAAATTATAGAAACTGCTAGTATAATAATCCATTCATTTAATCGGGAAGAAATTCAATACAAAGTGTAATGGAGAAGTACAAGTATAAATAGGATATGTATATGCTTCCTAATGACTACATACTAAAACATATTCCACAAGAAGCACGAGTCTCCCACACTGACAATATAATATTGTAAGTGTACGTTTATTTTAGCTCTTTCTCATCAGGTTTGCTTTACGATACGATTAACTTTGTTTTGTAGCTTCACTTTTATCTCTAATGCAATGTAACGTGCTCAACCCAAGTAAGCTGAACAACTGTAGACTCGAGCACAATGCAAACTACAAAGGCATCAAAACAATCATCATAGCATGCGAAATGGAATCGAAACAGAAGAGCATACCTACTAAATGGGCATACTTATGTACACCAATTCCATGACCATCTAAATACGTACAGCGAGTATCCACACACACCTTCCCAGTGCAGTTCTACAACTTCCATCACAACTATATACAAACTTGAGGCACCAACTTTCAGCAATGCACTTACTAATACACACATTATAGTATCATAATGTATGTATCTACCCTGTGCTATGTTCTTCTCCATGACTCCTTTGTGAACTTACTCACTAGTTAGTGTGCTTGCTTTGGCAGTATAAAACTGAATGGTAAAGTGCATTAATACTTGTACTGTACATAAATGTGAACGCGACGAAGCTACTGACACGAGATACTCCCTTCACTCGTCCAACAACACCACACCGTCAATGCATAATACCTGAAGCCCAGTTCAGGCTAAAAGTAATCGTAAATGCGAAATGAAATTTAAGTGATATCATGCAATATGATAATGACAATCGGACAGGTATCATCATATGCACTTAGATATGACGGTTGGCTTGCATTTGCGTTCTGGAGGTGCTGAGCTCACTGTAACTAAGCTAGATTATCCATAGTACACCACACAGCCATCACACTGCTTTACTTACTACTGTTGTACATGGCACACTTATACATATTATTAGCTACATGACGGTCTGTATGAACGCAAAGCCACCACCACTTCTCTGCATAAGCTATAACACACATTTAATGTGTGAACGTAAGTACGTAAGCAGACAGAAAGGCACTATAGAATCAGAGGTAAATGTAAGTATTATTACATTCATGTATTATATGCACTAAAGCAACATTAAATTATACATACATTTTACGGCTAGTCGGTCTAGGACAGGCGCCTCCTAACAACGCTCTAGCTGGATTTGGTGTGTGTATGAAAGTATTCGAATAAATTGAGCTACGATAGACGACAGACTTGAGAGATAGTACGGTAGGTGATACAAGCAGACGTGGTCGTACGTACTTAATATATGTAAGTAGAAGGATACCTAAGCCGAGCTATACCTAATCTACATCCAGTGTCGTAGTCAATTCAATTTTATTACTCATTTGCAATTGTATTAGCATGTTATTACCATTTCTGTGCAATCAATATTCTTCATTTCATGCCGAGCTGAGGAGTCAAGTCAACCAAAGTCGAACTAAGATAGACAACTAATAGTATAGTATGTGTGTGTACTGTGTACGTGTGCAATGTTGGCAGACCCAGTATCAGCAGTCACTTACCTATTATATGACTGTGCAACGTGCCCAGTTGATGCAACGAATTTGCTGGTAGTACTACATAATAGTTATCATTTACATTGCATTACTCACATTATAGACACACGGACATTTCCACCATAGATATCTATAATCATAATAGAATATTAGGTGGGTTTGCTGCTACATTTCATTCCAGTAAACAGTAGGTACATAGTGAGGAGTCCATCTGTCACATATCTAGCCCAAAGGAAGGCAAACCATAAATTTCATGCAGAGTTTCCCGTTTTACTATCACCACCACAAAGCATAATATACAATACACACAACATACTTACCTTTGTAATTTTAATACAATTGTATGTGTATAGAGTACAGAGGTACACATAACAACACAGGTAAGCCGGCCTGGACTGGCTCGTACTTACCTGGCATTTACACATTATCTGAGACAACTATCTCCTTGTCCATTATTCTGCTTGGGCAAATCAATTTCACCTCGATTATTGAACATGAATTCAATCACTTTTTCTACACTCTTCTAAATGTTTTACATTTGTTTTGAAAAACTTTGCCCTCTGCCGCCAGTATTTCAACAAGTACTGACGCACCTTTGATTTTTATTGCAACACTAGAGTGTTATTTATTATACAAGTCAACTTTATTAGTTTAAAATCAATCTCACATTCACTGTTCGGGGCTGATTAGCATAAAAGGTTAACGCTAAATACCCACATGCGTCCATTTGTACGTTAGTTTGAATACAGGTTGGTTGTAATAATACAAACATTTCGAACGTTTTATTCAGCAGTTACTTTGTAATACATATAGCTTGGAGTGTGAACGTGCACATCAAACTTGTGTCTAGTGTAGCAGATTGAAACAATACACTATTAGCAATAAATACATACATAACTTACTGTCTGCATCTCTAACACATGGGGAAAAATGGATACACATACTTATATCGTATATCGCTTTCTGGTCTTTAGAGCATCAGAATTTATTCTTACAATATTTTATCTACATATTTAATATTTTAGAAACACAGGTACACTCAAACTTATTTGTTTGATATAACAATATATGTAGGTACATATAGGTAGAGACTTTTTGTTAGTATAGCTAGTATATATGTATATAAATGTACATGTATTTTGTAATCCAACGCGGCAAGGTTGAGGTTAAAGTTGAATTACATTAGCATATAGTATATCGTAGGACTAATATAATTCTTACTCTGTTAACACAAATTGAATATTAGGTGTCTGCATCCAAATGTATTTGAGATTGGGTGAATGCTTTGACCACTCCAAGTGTTACGAATTTGTAATTTATATTGTAATTTGGTAATACACAATATTGTGTACATAAGCAGTTACTTATATTTATGACTAGTATTGGTAATGGCTAATAATGTTTGTTAACTACAAATTTGAATGTTACAATCAGGTCGTTCAAAATATATTAAGACTTTGTTTTCTCTGTTATTTATTTTATAGGGTAAAGTCTGGGTTTAATTTGAACAACACACGTAAGAACATGTGAACGCTATTTCCAGTGCACACAGTTTTAGTAATAAAAACACCGCAGTGGTAATATGAAAGCAAAGTCAATTCTAGTTGAGCTACACCAAGGACACGAGAAAAGAATTCATGGGATGAAGGAAGCTCTGCGCTAGTTGGCTACCTAGAAATGTTTGTTCAGCATATGAGGCTGAGAGAGTCAAGTATGAGACTAAATCCAGATGAGCATGCAAGAGGAGAAATAACGGCGACAGCCACTAAGAGAGAACAACTGTAACGCGAGCAAAGGATAGAAGGAGAGATAGAGAAGATCGGAGGGAGTTGTTAATCATGGTTTGATAGATTAGACTTCTCTCGAGTCTAGCAATGGGAATTGCATTATCATAATTAGAGATAAGGGATAAGCAAGGCTTTAATTAGCATAAATGAATATTCCATCGGCAGAACAAAAAAGAAGCTTACTCATCATCATTTTAGTTTGTCTATTGCCCACTTTCCACCAACGAGCCTTTCCCATGTTTTACTGCAGCAGACTCCATACTCCATACACACTCACAGCTCTCCTGTGTATTCCTCATGCCTTATGCCTTATGGGGTATAGCACTCGTTCGCTCGCTCTCTCTCTCTCAGTTCACTGTCAGTTTAACTCATTCGGATCACATAACCCATCTACTTCTCTTACACTAACTTGTCCACTTTGCCTTCGTTTTTCTCTGCTTGATTTACCTTTACCTTGCAATGCATTTACTGAATGCATTGACTGATTGCAAGCCAGAGTTGACTTGTAACCACTAAGTTAAAAGACGCAGCCGACAAGCTTTTATTACCATTACTACATATAAGATCTTATGCACTGTATGGATACACCACATTAACTTATAAAAAGTTTTATTAAGCTCTACCAGACAGAAAAATAAATGTAAGACTTTTATACATTACTAATATAGCCAGCCATGTTGTGATGGGAGGTGGTGGACTAATAGTAAGGGAACTTTTGCTCGTTCATTCATTCACTTTTATATTTAATCCACTATACTTGCAAGATTCAAGTACGTTGGGCTGAATACATATTAATAAAAGTATAAAACCTTCAAATTACAAACCATCTGGATCAAAAATACCAAAGAAATTGTGCAAAATTTAAATTTAAATCACAACCATAACGAAATTCGACCTATTTACTATGTTGCAATGTTTGGACATTAAAGTGTTACTTTTTCATTCAACATATCTGAATGAAATGATATTCACATTGGCCAGTCGTCATTGCCCCTACATTTCAATTCAAGCATGTACTTTAAATTCCAAATTCGTTACATCGAAAGCAAATATTGGGTAAGCAAATATTCAGGTGCGGACTAGTGCCACCGTTCCAACGAAAGCAGCATCTTGTTCTCGCATTTTCATGAAACGGTAGAAAGGATTATTGCGGTTAGCTATTCCTACCTGGACTACCAAAAATGCAATCTTTGTTCCACTCACAGTCAGTCTCTATTAGCCAGCTTCTAATGTATACAAGGCCTTAATTTATGTAAATGCATGAGAAAGAACGCAACTTCGACATTATTAGATGTAGTACTAGTGGGTTGGCTTAAATAAGATTTGAAACTCTTCTGCTCGTACTTATTATAAAACTCATCTTGATGGGGCAAAGTGTGTGTGTGTTGCAAGTAGAATCATTTCAATGCAACCGAATGAGAATAAAACACAGACAGACAGACATAGAGCGTTCATCGCATGACATTACACGTTATGTATTTATATACATTACACAGCAGATATCACACTGTGTGTAGTGCCATTACCATAATAAAAGACAACGAAACACAAAGGGTATAGAAGCTGAAGTGAGCCCCGTCGCATATTTTCTCTATATAAGGTAACAGGGTAATGTAATGATGTAATGGAGTCCGAGTCATAATTATAATTCGTAATAATGAAATCTAAATGTAATGTAAAATGTAAGTGGATAGGAGAATAGCGTTGTGGTGAGGTTGCTAATACCTTTTCTTCTTCTCAAAGACAGAAGAACGTATGTAACCTCACGAGTTGAAGTACCTGTGTTAGAAATCTAATATGTTCAACTTATCAGTAAGCAGTAATATAAACAAAAATATCGAATAGCTCTTTTACGGTAACTCATAGTACAATGTATTTAGAGTTATAAGATAGGCGAAGAAGAGATGGAGAGCTAGCAGATGTAATGCAAAGGAAGACAACCGGCCGGCTGATTGAGAACCAAAGGAACTTACTTATGATTAGCCAGGTCGTTGTTATTATTACTATAATGTCTGTCTACTTACGTATCTAATGCGTATATATCTTCTCAATCTCGATTCTTATGTATGTATAGGTATGGCTGGTTGTTTTGTTTTATTCTTATTTCTCTTTTCATTTCTTGGGCTGTCGGGGCTAGTGGGAAAAAATCCATTTCTCCACTAATTCAACTTTTTGTGGCTGGCATTTTTGGCCTTCTCTCTTTGTCTTGTGTGTATCATCCTCTCACTCACTCACTCACTCACTATATGCGAGTCTAGTCTATATCTACTAAAAGTTATTACTCATTATAAAATATATTACATTCATGTGTCGAGACCTGGAGACTACAGTGCGCTCCTTCTCTTCAGTCTAACTGGCATCACTTAATTCTAACTTTGCAGCTTGTTTCTATCATTACAGTCAGCTCTCTACTCTCTATAGTCGTATAATTCACTTGTATCACTTTTATATGTAATTATGCTCAGAGTTCGATTCGATTACATTACCTATTTTAGACATACTCATCTATTTGCAGTGTGTGCACTACAATGAGAGTGTCGGATGAACTGACGGTGGATGGACAGACACACAGCCACACTAGAGGTGTACTTTACAATTTATTACGAACTTAATGCGATTTTAATTTCAATAAAAATGCTTAAACAATAAGGAGAAGTTCAGCTTCTCTTCAGATTCATGCATGAATATTCAACACAGGTATATACTTACTGTATCGCCCGTTTTTCTTAGATATAAGTGTAAAAACGTGCACTGGGTTAGAAAGCCACTTTTTCATTCGTCAAAAGTATAAACCGATTTAGGAATGCAACCGACAATAACTACTCATTACCTTCACAGTTCTGGCCTTTGTTTTGTTTCCACATAGCGTACGCACCTGCCTTTCACAGAAAATCAAGAATAAATCGCACCGATTAAAACACACAAAAGTGGACAGCGACAACGAAAAGGAATTGTACCATTTTAAGGCAAAATATGTATGTTATGTAATATGGCATTGGTATAAAAATCAATCAATTCAAACATATATCTAAAGAGGCCAAACACGTAATGTAATTATTGAGATATTACTGATAATGAACAAAGCAACTCTGCAACACGCTAAATAATTACTACCACCGTATCATCACATACATTTTGCAGATTCAAATATATATGATAGGTAGGTACTGTAAATGATGAATCTAAAAGATATGATAGCAATGTACGGGGTATCTAAAAATCAAATACAAATAAAACAACATTTTAGTTAAAAAGTTTTAACACTGTGGCACAGCATTATCTTTTGCTACTCCCATTTTTTGTGCACAATTTATGTATTCCAATATGGATATTAAATACCCAACCAAATCGTTTCTAATCGTCAAAAATAATACGATTAGTACAATGCAAAAAGCCAACCTAAACTAACCAAAAATAAAAATGTTCATATTTAGCGTGCACAAAAAAATAGTACCTACTAACTAATCGTATTAATATTTTTCTAAATGAACGATTTGGTTGGATATGTAGAGTATAAATATATACACTGTAGTGAGTAAAAAAAATGATGTGACAGTGTTTAGTTTATATGCAGCTATTATCAATAATGCTACACATTGAAGAGCGAGGTACTCCAGCCTTTTGTTGGGTGAAATGGTTCTTTCTGCATGTATTTATGGATTTGGACCAATTTATGCAGTTTATACATATGTTTGGGCCTTATTATCGAATGAGACGAACTCAATTTCGTTTGGGCCATTCTAACGCTTCTATCTGGAATACTTGGGAGTTTCTCGGAAGGCCAATTCATTTATAAAGATTCCATGTTTTGTACATAATTCTGTATAAATTCCATCTTACTGCTTTCAAAACAACAATTGACCAGCAAAACATAAAATAACAAATCATAATTAAAGCATCATAATAAGGACTAATAGCACTAAGAGTTACGACGTTACGAGATGACATTCCTGAAATGCTGGTAACTGAACTATTCCTTAAATCTTCGCATAATGAAAAGTTCATCACATAAAATACCTATTTATTCTTCTCCGTTTCAAATTAGCATCATAATTTAAATCATGCCAAATTCCCACATTATTATTGTGGCACTATGATTTTATGATAGTTTTCTCTTTCTCTTTCTGTTGCTACAGTCAAAAGTTTAAACAGGACATAAATTAAAGCTACACTTATAGTGAAATAAGTCGTTCTGTCAAATCACCTCACTTAACATATTTTATGCTTATTTCAAAGCTTACATTACTTCAGCATAAGCATAGTGATAGCTCCCATGGCGGCACCTTTATTACTTATCAAAGCTATTCTAGACGGCAAAGTGTCGGTCGGTCTCCTTTCCACACACAAGAAGTCTCAATCACACGGAAAGTTCTCTCCAGTCATTTCACGTCACGTCAAGCCATTTCACTACCCTCTACTACATACACAGATATGCCTGTGCACAAAAGGTGTGTATGTGGCACATAATATCCCAATAAACAGACTGCTCAGGAGAAGGCTTGCCAAAGCAATGCATTATGTGTGGAGGGTAAAGTGAGTGCGTAAAGCTAGAGCATTAGATTCGTTCGGAATTAAGTGCACACTTTGGACGGATGTTCTTTCTCGGTTCGGGATATTAAAGCATATAGTAAAAGTATCAAAGTATAATAATAATGGATAATAAGAAGAGTCATAATAAGATTCGAAGCAAGTTTGACTTAAAGAAAGGAAGGAAGGGGACTGAGAGACTGGAGTGAAGTGAACTGCACTGTGCTCTCTCTCTCTCTCTCTTGTACAAGTAAAGAGAGAGTGACTGGAGTTGAATTCGGTATTCATTCGAGAGCTGAGTGTCTTCAGATAGTAGTTGAGTTGAGAGAGTTTAGCTGAGAAGACTTAGTGGGGCTGGGGGCAGACAAGACACAAGACAGTAGGAAACTGGAGAGAGAGAGAGAGAGAGAGAGAAAAGACCAGAGCAAATACTACTTACTGCTTGCTTACTCTCTCTCTCTCCTTCTCACTCACTCTGTGACTATACTTAGCTCCATGTACGAATACGTAATGCAAAATAAAGGGAGCGTCTTTATTACAGGGGTATAAAGATGGTTTAATGATATAAAATGCTAATTAAGGAAGACCCAAAAATTATAGATAGAATTCCACTGCATGGACTTGGGGAAAATGAAAACTCATTATGCAAATGGAGTTCTTTTGAATAATTTCAGAGTTACCAAATAATTCCAGGACGTAATTAAGCATTAATTTTCAGCCACTTTGATGCAAAACTCCACTTACTTTACTTTAGTTGAGTTTTCCAACTCGACTACTACTGTGGTATGGTCATACTGCTACTGTACATACATATGTATATATACGTAGGAGTCTCTGTGAGTGAGAAGAGCCCAGCCAAGACAACCAACACAATATCCCCGTCATCAGAATCCTCCAGTTCTTCTCCAGCGTAGCTGCCATAGTGTAGGGTAATGTCTCTCTCGTTATTTCGTTCCGTGTACTACCACTACCACTAGTAGTGTGCTAGTTGCCATCCACCGTAAGAACAAGTCTATACAGCAGTTAAAAGTACGACTGCATTTATAGTTACAGTACGGTATGTACTTATATGGTGAGTAAACTAAAAGAATAGAAACCAGTACTGGTGACTGCTATTACAAGGAGAAAAGCTGAAGAAGACATGCACTTGAATATATGAGGATTCCCTTCATTTATTTTTCCCTTCCAAATTTCGTCCGTCGAAGCTTAAAACTTTGTCCTTTTCTATTTGGGCGAGTATTTTATTCGACTACACAGTCACTAGTTACCATATACAGTGCAACTAAACACTACAAAGCAACTACATACGACAAGCAGTCTCATTTATAGTTCGTTTCGTACATATTTCCTGACTATTTAAGTCTACTTACAAGTAGCTAGGGTTATACCATGATAGGCAAGTAGTAGTCGTAGTTGGATAGCTACATAGAGCCCCATGGACAATTCTAGTTTACACTTTCTCCACTTTTACTGTATTATACTGTCTGTAATGCACTAGATTAAATTGTATTAACTATTACTGGTAGTCGTACTAGTGCTTAGGTACAGGCACATACGCAGCAGTGATAGGCTGCAGTAGAACGTGGAAGAGTCTGTGAAATGAAACTCACATACATTAACATCTTCTCATAGGTTTACTTTTATTTAACCAGACTTTTGCTTTTCTTACAACTTTACACTTTGCACTCTCATTACCTATATGCAGATGAGGAAAGGGTTGTACTTTGTACTCCGTTTCAAGAACATTTCCAAGTTAAGCTCTTCACCGAATGGGAACAGAATAATAAAGTTTTGTATTATGCCTACTTCAGCCTCTGGTGTGCAAATTTTTTCAGTTAAGTAAATATTAAGTTGTAAATTATAATAATAACCGTATTTCTTGTACTAACTAACTAAGTAAGCCTGCAACTTTTACTGAAACAGAATGAAAATTAATAACGCAAAATGCATTAACAAAAAGAGAAAGAACTTTCAAGTTGTAGTGAAAGCACAGCTCACATGTTCTCTGTCATCCTGACGAAGTAAACCCTTCTCAAGAAGATGGCTATAGATATGGATCCACTGAAAGAGGTGAGAAAACGAACATAGAGACATTAACGTAGAGATGTGCGTGCACATTACAAAATAATTTACAATATGTAATTCATACACTCTCTTTCCTTTAAAAACAACAGGGGGTAGGTCCCATGTTAGTTTAATAAAAAATAATCTCGTACAAAATATTGTTAAATTGACAACTTTTCACACTTTTTACAATTTACTTTTACAATTATTTTGGTAAATTCATCCGTTCACTTCAGTGATTATAATTAATAAAGCTATCCCTAAAGTACACCTACTGTACCACATAGATTTGCTTGGAAATTTGATTTAAAATCACAATGTTTACTGCACAGACTAGAAGAATGACAACTACGAGTATGCAATTAACATGTAGTATATGCATAAATTATATTTAATACGATCATTAAAATTCTCATACAACCTACTGCTAGTGTGTAATAGTAATGACATTGCGAGCTGGTCGTAACGTGGTGAACACTATATAATGAGACAAAGGTAGAGGATGAGATGAATCTACCTGTGACTGCATCCATGTAGTTAATGAAAACATGAATTGAAAACAAGCTGAACAAATCCTCAATCTACCATTACGATTGAATTTGGAGGAGTTGATGAAAGATCCTGCCCTGAAACCACATTTACAGATCTACACTACGGCTTACTGTTTTTAGATACAGACCCTCAGGTACACGAACATCTCTGCTGCTACTACAACCGCCTGCATATCTCAACAACACCACCAACCCAACCTGCCCCACACACTGTGTACAAACAAATTCGAAGAGCGTCCTACCCACTGCTTGTTCCTTATAACACCTGTGCTAAATATGGTACGTATATCTAATACGTATATTTACTGGCAAAGTACCTGAAGATAAAATGAATATCATATTTTTCAATAAGCACCATACAACATATAAAATATAATAATAAGGTCTATATAAACCTTTTCAAAATCCCGAACTGACTCATTTTAAATCAGAATTGCGATCAGCATGTATACCGCCACTAGACATGAACTCACACTCTTGTACACAACGTTCCTAAACCCTATTGCGCAATTATTACTCCATGCAACAAAATGTAAAGTTGCTTTGTCACAGCAAAACCTTTGCAAATGTTCTACCACTTCAAAGCGGTTTTTATACACTATTTAAGTGACAAAAAGACACACAAACGAAAAAACAACCTGCTCCATTCAACTGAAATATACCCGAGAATTAATAGTATGGTACTCATTCTAACGTAGTGGACTGAATCCTAATTTATTGTGACGACAAAGTAGAAATGTATAATTATTGTGTTGTAAGCATATACATACAGCACAAGCCTCTGTTTTGTGTGAAGAAGGATAAAAACTCAGATTAGCTCTTCAAAAGATGCTTCATTGTATTTCTTAAATAATTATTCAAATACGCGGGTTGCCTTTGTTAAATCACATCACAACAGTCATTTAGCGTAATATCATTTTGGATTTATACTTATTTGGTATATTAAAATTATTTATTGTAATAAGTTGGATAATATCTATTGTCTGTGTATGTACATAGATATGTTGGATATGCAAAGTTCAATGTAGTTTCAATAAATTGTTTTTCAATGGATTTCACTTAACACGTAAAAAAGATATAATTCTCACCTGTATTTCATACCTGCTCCGCCTACGCTCTCTGGGTGTGCTGCTGGCTGCACGTGTTCAAGTAAAATACATACATTTGTGTATAGATTTGCCCTCTACTACCATTATAATTATTTAACAGCATACGAAGGAAAACACAGAGAACATTCGCTTTGATTTTCAAATATCCAACAATTTTGCTAATTTTGAAGTCTTCTGTTGTTAATGATGGTTGCTGTATCACTGCTCATAATTTGTGGCTACTACATTTCCATGTCGCACTTCCGCTATTCAGATACTACAAAGGTGGAGAAGGATAGATTCCTAATAAATTGGTGTCATTTTAATTGAAATATGTTTGCATATTTCACGCGTCGAATATCAAACAACTGAATTACTAAGTTCATGCCGTGGAAGCAACAAACAATAAATGTTTCTTCTGCCGTGTCATCATTCACGTCGATCACCCACAACAAAGGACTTGTTTTTACATCGAAAACCGCGTTGCTATTCATCTTATTTTTTTCTGAATTTCGCAGAAGATAAATTATACTACCTGCGTTATGTGGAATCACAAAGGATTTGCTTCCACTTGAATGCATACTTTACTTACACAAGCATGCTTATAATTAGCCCACCCCCAGGTCTCACGAAATCATCTTGCCAGTCTGTCCCTATTAATTAATTACGACCAACATCAAGTAGCCACGACATACACAAACTGTAAACGTCAATAAGCGGAGAATAAATTTGTTTGCCAGCAAAATATGCTTATCCATTCAAGGAGATAATCCAAAATCTTATAACGATTTAATTAGCCTCCTACGTCAGCATTCATAATTTTAATTATACAAAGTGGTAGCTTTAAAGAGTAAAAATTTTCACTTTTCCTAGAAAATGCCATTTCAAACAAAAATTTGCAATAGATAGCGTGGAGCAACTGTGAGCCCGGTTTAAGACCACTATTATCATTCAATAGATGCAATCAAACAAATTATTATTGCTAGTTAAGTAAGTAAACAATATTTTTATGGAGGAGGCGTCCTTTGAGCGGTCAAAGAAAATCCAGTCGAATTACTTTTGAAGAGTAGAGAGTGGAGTAGGTATACATATATATATATAGATTGGCTAAATTAGATGGGTGTGTGGTAGTATATGCGGGCCAGCCAGATAAGAACAGAGATAAGGACAAACGCTGTATAGTAACATACGTGTGCAAAGCCGGCACATACATGTATATAAGTTTATAAATCAAGCAATGAATGAATTTCCGCAGTTATTGCTATGGATTTTCAATAATTCACAATGCGGGCACATTGAGGACTAAAAAATGAAAAGTAGTAATTACATTTGACATATTCCTATAGAACATAAAGTGGACGCTTAGTGACTGTTTAGGGAATTACGGCATATAGAATCATTTTTCAAAGGCGTAAACTACATATCTAAACGAATTGCAAAGTGGAATGCGTATACATAGTGTCACTCTAGACGCTCCAGAGATTGTGTCATAAAGACAGGCTAGTAATTAAAACTATTACTATTAAACTATCATAGCTGTGCTCAAATTGAACATTAAAGCTCGGTCTATTTCGCCGAAAATTGCATCCAGTACCCTTCAGGCACAGCCAAAACTACAATGAGAGGTTGAAACTTAAGTTTATTTTAAATTAATAAGAGTTCAACATGAAAATTAGTTTGTTTTGGATTTGATTTATTCCTCCTCCAGCACGGCGACACGTTACCCTCTGCCACACACCGCCAGTCGTAATCGCGTCTTCATAGCCCGTAGCGTGCACAGTTTGTCACTCTCTCGTCGTAGAGGCAGACCGAAAAAAAAATTATATTAGCCTTGTGGTGGTGACTATGGATGATTGCATCGACTCGACTCATTGCTCTGAAAGTAGCGGCAGAGAATCCTGCTGCTTAAATATTCAAACAAACTAGATTTCAATAATTCATATCCTCCGACAATAATATTGTTGATAGGTACTTACTCCTATTTAGCAATGTTGATACAGTGAAGTGGCTATAAATTCTCAGATATTATTTCCAAAGCCATAAACACTTAATTAACTCAGTCACCATAATTTTTATGATGCATTTAAAATGTAAGTGTACCCACTGAATTTTCAATTGAAGGGCGAAACGAAAAGCACAATGACACGGCAGCTGAGGGCGGCCGATGCTTCAATCGACTTGACGATGAGATGGATTGATCTTTACTTATTCCTTCGAATCCATCCCATTTTTCACATGCAAGTCGATAATGTAGACAGATGCCTCTTGTTACATTTTATATTAAATACATGCAGAGTGTACACTCCATTACTATGTGTGCAGAAATTGAGTTGGCAAGAGGTAGATTGCAGATTATACAAGCACTACATACATAAGTAATTATTACAACTCACAACAGGCATTCGCATCTTGCTCATGATTCGCTAAACAATTGTCAGGTCAGGTACGCGTTATCTGCACTACTCGTAGTACATAATAGTAAAGGAGCAGAATTTTTTACAATCCAAGTAGTAAATAGAAAAGGTACAAAAGGAAATGAACTCAATTATAAAACTAATTAAAATGAAAACCAATTTAAGATGGTTGAGGTGGCACTAAATACGTCTTGAGTAGTGGATTCTGCATAAAATCAACACGAGTACATCGTATACATACGCACACTGGCAACACAAAGGGGTAAAGGGTGCGCGCGGATTATGGGAGCCTGTGCTTTGCTTGTTGGAAATTGAAGAGAGCGAGCTGGGTGAGAAGCTTTGCGGAGACAGAACAGCAAAAGCCATATACGCGTACATAATAAAAACGTACAAATAGGGGGACAAACCACGTCTCATCATATATTATAACGAAAACATACAACATACATGCGAGAACTCATATCATATCAAGTCACTTTCATTGCATTCCATTAGGACTGACTGGCAGTCGATTTAAAATGAAGAGGTGACGAACCAGTCGTTCAGGAATGAATAGGATCTGGAATTCTCGCCATAAGTTGTGGTGATTCTAGTTTTCTGATAGCTGATTCTAGTTTCTTTGCTCCCTGGCTCTCTCGTTGGATGGATGGAATTGGAATATGAAATGTGTAATAAATATATTAGGAGAATCGGAATGAGTTTTTGTGGGTTGCGGTGGTAAGAGGGTAGGTGCAGTTTTTAGAGCGTTTTCTGAAGATCCTTAACTTAGTTGAATTCAATTGAGCTGTCTTATTGCCTTCTTGTATGGAAATCGTCGGACTGCCACCGCTACCACAGTACACAGTGGTATGTAAACGAGATACACACATACAACACAGAGAGAGTGGAGAGAAAGAGAGAGAGAGAATGAAATCGAATGAGCATTATGATGAAAGGTTATGAATGTCCTAACTCGAGGACTGCCAACAGTTGTACTACTAAATGCAACCGCAGCACCGAACCAACCCACAGCATATCAACACACTAAAAAGATCCGACGCTCTCTCAAACAAGTAAACTTCTGAAATTGGAATATGAATCATAAATAAGGTAAGCAAACCATAACGCACTATTATGTTTTTCGGTATGTGTAGACACATGTACACAAATATTCTCCCGTTCCGATAAGTCAAACTAGTATTTTGTAATGCGTAAATGCACACAGTTCACGAAATATCTACTTTTGCTGTTCTGTTAGATATAAGAGCGAAAAACAGTTGACGACTTATGTCAGCATATTATATAAGAGTTAGTAGTTTAATTTGTCGATTTGTACTGGTATTGGTATACTGTATGTACGTCAAGTCAGGTAGTGGGATTTGTGTGTAAATGCATGTACTTGAGAGCTGGAGAGAGAGAGAGAGAGCGGAATACGTACACACGTACTTTATTATGATCATTATGACTGGAAAGCAATGTCGC
>JABASC010000527.1:0-37822 GCA_019776185.1 Plutomurus gul
TGTTCTTCGAGAATTTCCGTGTTTCCTATTTGTAAACCGCTTAGATTCCAGCAATTCTCGTTGTCTAACGGGGCGGCAATCTCAGCGAGATCTTTCACTTCTTTCTTCACAATTTCTATACAATTCCTCAAAGTGGGCAACTGTGCAACAACCGCCGCTATTCTTTCTTTTAGGTTCTGTCGACAATAAAATTGTTCATGAAGTCATTTACATCATTCCTATGTCAATTGGCATAAGTGTACATTACTGTACATGCAATATTTAAACCTTGCATTGTTCGTCCATTCTCTTCTTTTCGTAGAACGTATTATCAAATGCTAATTTATTCTTTTCCCTCTCCAGCTTAGTCTTCATGCACAAAGTTTTAATTTCAGAGTGTACTTTGTCCAGATATTCAATGGAGTCTCCACCCTGTTCTTCTGTCTCTTCATTTAGAAGTAGAAGGCATTTTGATTGTTCTTTTAAATCCTCAACCCATGATTCCAACAATTCATCAATTTCAATTGTTGGACAGATTTCATTTTGCTTTTTGTACTCCAGCGCTTCACTGTACGATCCATTTAATTCTTTCATCGACTGCATCATTTTCTCCGTGTCGCCGTCTTCAACTTCTTCCGTGTCAGATTCTTCAAAGTCACACATGCATGTATACATCTAATTACATTAACGGTTTTAAAAAATTATTTTATTATTTGTTGAGAGGAAACGATCACACAATTATTGGAATTGTCTTGAACCTTCTTAATTATTAATATATGGGTGTCAGTAATTTACCGGTGATTCGATTGTAGCGCCAAAATCTCCATCTGCCATTTTGAAGGATGGTCTAACAAAGACTTATTAAATAACTATTGATATACAAAATGCTAATTCACTTCAATTCATAAGGGCTTTGCGTGTCCACAAAGTTAAAATTTCTTGACAATAAATTTGTTTCGACACAGTACAAATTAATGTCCTCTATTTTTCGATCTTTGCTCCATTTGCGCTAACTCTAAACGTGAAATTTTGCTACAATAATAACTGTCTAGTGTAAATTGAGAACGTACAGCGCCCCCACGCCAATTATTAGGATATGTGTGCTGTACTGCTATACCATTCGACACAGAATTTTGCGCTGATTTCAGTGGTGTACGAAAAAGTTGCGGAAATGAGTTCAAAGGACACAATAACGTTATTTTACACTATTAAAGCTGGTAACATAGTAACATACATTTTTAAATGAATAGTTCCCCTTTAATAGTAACATACAGCTGTAGTTTTACATTACAGCGGGCCTTAATTTTTGCATCGGCCACTTAATAGGATATTAAATTTTCAAATTGTTCAATACTTAAATTCCGCATGTTGGGGCTACGGTAGATTCTTTGTGAACAGACTTAATCCTTTACAATATTGAAACAAAGCAACAAAGCCACTTTGTGTTGATTCTTACGCGCATCATTTAAAAATCCATTTTTGTAGATGCCAAAATGCTCCAACCATGTTGAAACGTGTTTCACAAATTCGTTCCAAAATCGTATCCCTACCTTATTCATTTCTAATATTCTCCTGCTCGTATCATTGTTGTTTATTTATTCTACTTGTGGGTGCAACCACTGCAACCAAGCAATTCAAACTAAAAACTCAAAAATCTTAAAAATTACTAAATTAAAACATAAGACGATCGCAGCTATGGCAGAAACTAAAGTTCATCAACCTTTGAAGCGTAAAGCTATAAACTCGCTTGATGTGATACCTGAAGAAGTAACGTAAAAAATTCATCCAACTTTACCAACAGTTAGGGTTAGAAACTTTCAAATGGAATTATCACATCATTAAATGTTTCGTTTTAATAACTTTCAGATGGCCTTACGAATATTTGATTTCCTTTCCCGAAATGATCTACTAAATTGTAGGAGAGTCTGTACATCAATCTGCGAACGAATCGATCGTTTGTATTTATCTTCTCTGATTCCTAGTGATATTATTCTGAATGACGAAATATATTTGCGAATGATGGCTCAACCGATTTTCTTTACACCAGAAGGTGTTGTCATTGTGAACAATTTAACCTTACCGGTATCCCGGGACGTAATTCAATTAAACTTGTCTAAAATCAAAAGCATTGTATTCCGAGGGCACGTTTCACCAGCAAATCTATCCACAATCCTGCGGTCCGTAAATGAAATTGAATCATTAAGTGTTGATCTTTTCGCATTGGGAGGTAAGCGTTTGATTTTTACTGGAAATTGTTCATGTTTATGTACTTTGACTCTGTGCAATATGTATTCCAAAATTGATTTTTCATGTGTTTGTGTTTAAGGAGCGTATCCGCATGTTTCCTGGAAATATTTTTGAGATATCAAAACCTGTGCCAAGCAACTCTTTCTGGAACAAGTACTTAAATTTTGAGTGGGCAAAGAGATTTGTACCTGCTGAGAAGACTGAGCTTCATAAACTTCCGATTACAAATCTGCACTTGATAATATCGGAAGACTTTTTCAAAATCCCTGACACTAAAAATTACTCTGCGAAAAATGCGTATCGGAACATTGAATGTATTAACAGACTTTCAATGCCAAATCTGATTTCTATGTGTCTCCGCGTCAGGTTTTTCGGACAAGATCCATTTAGAGCCTACATCCAAAGACCGGACTCGCGAAATAAAGAAAACCGTCCAATCATCCATTTAAGACAGAGTTGCAGTACCAGGAAAATTACAATTTCACAACCTGTAGAATTCGATATATGTGATTTTCACATTGGGACCATAACGAGACAGTGTATTTTTGAAGAACCGTCAACTCAAAAGGAATCAGTTTTCATGCATTTCAAACGTAGGTGGTAAAATCGTCTAAAAATTGTTTAAAAGTGGCTCTCCATTGTTTCTAATTCCAAAATATGTATTGATAATTAATTCAAATATATTTATTCTGTTTCTTGTTTTGTTAATGTGTATAAAATAACCTTTTAGAGTAATGAGAAAGAAATGGTCAAGGCAAATGAATATTTTCATGTTTGAGTAATAATAATTTAATAACAGCTATTGTATCGCTGAATCTATTACATATTATGTAATAATAATAATAGTGTATAGTAATAAGTAATAACAAACAAATTTTCCAATGAACACGATATTTATGAGACAATTTGTAGTACATATCCATACATATTTTATTTAGTTCACTTTCCATGTAGTAATCAGTATCAGTAAAGTGTTATTCGACGAGTCGAGAGACAAGAGAAGTAGCCGAGATGTGAATTATGAAGTAGGTTTATAAGGGTATGTATATATGTGTAGTATGTATGTAGGTATTTATCCTTGTAGTATAGGTTTTAATATACAGGTGTTCCTTATTATTCAATCTGGTAGTTTGACAATTCTTCCTGATGGCTTCGTTTTTTTGGTAATGTGTTAAGTCATAGCTCCTTTCTCCTTCATCTCGAGTAATAATAAACGTTGAAGTACGCAGAATATTGGATCTATTGGAAATTCAACTGTGTAAACTGTATAGTTCCATGCTTAGAATAGGTAACAATTTTTATGTGTGTTCCATTCGATTTGTCATAATATTTTCATGATTAAAGACTAATGATGACAACTCAAGTGTACGAAATAGATAGAAGCAGATCTGATTAAAATAACAGAGACAGAAGATATTCTTCCTATTAATTTGTTTGTTTTAATATGTAAATTGTAATTTTTGTATTTCGGTCTATTTTATATACTACTATGTACTGGCTGCTATTATAGATTGTAGCCTCTGACCTGAATTTTGTATTTAATTAGCATATAATATACTTGTTGTGTGTATAGTAAATAGCTACTGTTACTAAAAATTTCTTGTGTTCAATTAATAGTACGTATTTTGTGTCATTAGTACAGTAATAATAATTAAGTGTTGTATTTGCATATTTGCTTTCTATTTACTGGGGGTTTTCATATCAAAATTTGAACTTTTCATCGTAATAATAGCGAAGAGTACGTTTAATATTCTAATTTCTACTTTGCGCTTGCTTTCTTCATTACGTCTCTACTTTTTATACTGAATGTTGCACAGTTTGTATATTGTAGTAGTAGTAGTAAAAGCAGTAGTTATTTGAATAATGTATTGTTTACCCAAAAAATCGTCGACATTTGAGACTACAAATACTTAATTCACACATCTTGACGTTTATCATCGTCAACGTGTTGCTGCTGCTACCTTTTTAGTACAAATTCGCAATAAATCGCTTTTATATTTTTATGAGATAAAGATCGAATTTTTAATTTTTACAGACACACAAAGTTCGTCGTTTCTTTTTCATTGTTTATTACTTTTCTAATAATGAGTTATTCCACCAGCTACATAATTCCACCAGCTACATGTTATTACTTTTAAGTCCCTATCAGTACGTTTTTTGCTAATTAATCCGTGTTTAAATTTTTCTTATACAATAATCGAGCAATTTTAGATTACCTTCTAATTTTAAGTTCTTAATACAGCAATGACGATGATGATAAGTACAAAAAGGTCTCTGATTTGTATTTTGGTTGCCAAAATCTACGTTTCTTACACCCGCATACATACAAATACTATATATCAACTTGTGGTGGCCATTTTAAAGAGTCTAGTCGGTGAGCTTGAAAAAAAGACAAAGAGAAAATAACATAGCTACACAATACTACTATTTCCTGAAGTTTCACAATAAATACAATAATTAGCGAAATTTTAGTATGCATTATTAGTTTGTCTCATTTCACTGATAATAACATTGAAGAAATTCAAATTAATCCCTGTGCAGCCCTTAAATGCATATTGAACTGTTTATTTGGAGGAGGTTGTTTAATACACAATACGAAATCTAGTAGCTACATAATTAAATAATTGCGGTATTTGATTTCACTATCCATAGTATGCCCAGCCTCGTCCATTATTTACCTACATGAATTAAATGTTCTACTAAATTACTATGTGTGCTAATAAATTGCATAATAGTTATGTAATCATTGCAATAATAACTATACATTTCGATATTTTTGCTGTGTGCCATTTAAAACAAGGACACGACACACGACGACAGATTACTATTTATAATTAGGGGTAGGTACACATTTAAAGGTACATACTACAACAACTGTCAACAGTACTGTACACCACTATATATGGACTTGTATCAATTTAACTAACCACTAAATCGCTATTACTACTCTACAATAGTTTTATCTAGTTTGTTTACAGGTGTACACTGTACAGCGGGAAGTACAATTTAAGATTACCGTTTTTACAGAGCCCCTATGGTTAATACAATACAACAACGCAATACAAGACACAATTGGTACGGCTGGTAGGTATATCTATCTATCTACATAACAATTATATTATTATTAATAGTAGGTTGACCTAGAGCACTACTTAAAGTTTGTACCTCCACACACAGTACGTGTAAAAGTGCTATATTATTCTTAATCCAGCAGTTAGTCAATTCCAGTGAAATCAAACTAACTACAATTAATCAACAAAAATGAACACTTTAATTTTCCCTTTGAAATGCACATCGAGTGCACTGCACAGTCGTTTGTTTCAGATACAAAGTTCATACTACAATTTTTCATCTCTGCTCACAAACACTTTTCTAGTTAGTAGTACGTATTTGCAGGTAGATCTTACATAATACGTAATCTATTTATGTATAATTACAACATGTACACACTTTCATACAAGTATTTGCCATATATATAATTTTTGCCCTTTCCTACATAGCATGTAGCAGTTAATCAAGTTTATATCATAATGCTAATATAATAGCGGATGCCTTCGTCCACTGACCATTGTTTGAGTACAAGTACAATAAGATCAGCGATACGCGAGAAATGCACAATTTATGTGGTAATTAGAAAAAGGAAAAATAAACCCTTTTGATTCTCCTACTACTAGTTCTGCCCTCTGTAAATACGCTTGTTCCTTATCATATATTTTTATAGCAAATAGTTAAATTCGCACTTACTTGTGTAATAAAATTCTATAAATAGATATAAACACTCAAATTGCAGAGCAGCAGCAGCAGTACAGAGACACGTGGAAGGAACACTAATTTAAATGCAAGGTTACATATTTTACAGGAAAATCGTCTATTACTAATATTCGGAAAAATTAAATTAAGTCCCCACGCATATAGCACCTAAAACATCATGACGTCATTTCACCCGCTAATCGTTACGCTCCTAATTTAGTGCACAAAGGCGATACTTATGTTTTATTACGAAATGTATTTACCAAATAAACTTTCCGTAATAGGTAAACTTGTAATCTGTATTTTAGTAATTCGATTTCTTGGATTACATTAACTCTAAGCCATTGCCATCCCTTTTTATTAGCATTCCCTACACTTCCCTACCCGCGTTACATTTGTATTACCCCTTAAATTGTAAACCTTAAAGTGCCTTGCTTTCCATACACTATTTAGAGACATTATACGTACAACACACAAGGGACTTTAAAATACCTGTGCACACAATATTGGGAAAGAAATAAGAACAAGTGGATTATAGTGAGTAACACTCATACACAGTATAAGCTTATACTTCCTATAATGAATCAGTAAGCCTCAATAGGCAGAGGTATAATAATATTATTATGTAAGGGATAAATAAACCACAATTAAATTATAATATGAGCTGATGAACCACATTAATGCTTAGGTATATTACAGTACAGTACAAGTAGTATTAAACAAAGAAACAGTAGCAGGAGCTTCCGAAGAAGATTTGCCGCTTGCTTTTTTTGAATCAATGTGCACTTGTATCAACGATAAAAACAAAGGAAAAGACAATGCAATACTCCGTACAAATACAACAATGAGCTGTCACTAATGAGAACTCTTTTACAGTCAGTACTCAGTACTCAACAATTCCCTGTAGTTGGCTGGCAGTGTTTAATTACATAAATAATTAATGTAGTATCTATTTCTAGTGTGTACGTTGATAGTGTCAAAAATGGCTGTGCAATGTTTTCCATACTTACGACGACGAAGACATTTGTCACTTGTTCACTTTTTTGTCAAATGTAGAAAACACACTGAAATACGACATGACATACATTTCACCATCTATTTTTAGTCTAAATAGCTTCATTATTATTATAATATTAGAATATTGTATAGTAACTATCAATTCCCGTAATAATTTATAATAGTAAACAAACATAATGGCAACTATTTTGCTTTAAATCGAGTACAATTTTTAGTAATGTATAGGCAGTAATAAATATTACTTATCATTGTTACTATATATATTTCCCTGCTTAATTAAATACTCTATAACTTTTATAATTAACGGTAAGTAATTATTATTTTAGATTGTTGTATGAACATTTCTTTTCCTAAAGGGTGAGAAAGAATATAACATTATGGTTTCGTTTTGGGTCCGCTGAGGAAAAATGTCTTATTTTCTTTATATAAATGAGATGGAGGATGTGGAAGAGTGACAAGAAAGATTTTGATATTTTTCTACACATATTATCATCACCTTCTGGCGGGAAGCATGTGACCATGGTTATGGTAGCCTGAGGATTGGGGTGGTGCTGGCACATGCTGTTGGTGATGTTGCGGACCATGACCATGATGCCGGAGTGGATGCTGCGGATAGTGAGGGTAGCCCTGATGAGAGTACATTTCTGCATTGACACCTTTGGCGGAGTGTTGCCCGTAAGAAGTGTATTGTCGGTGGTGGTAGCCATTCGGAAGAGGATTTCTGTGCGGTTGCTCGAACGGGTTTGTCGTCGACATGGGGGCGCCACCGGCCGACCCACTGTAATAGGAATTATGATTTCCGGGCGCATTACTGTTCACTGAACCACTACTGCTGTGCTGATGAGGCTGAGAATAAACGGACGGGTGAATTTTCGATCCCGGATTCTGCATCACTATTTTATACAATATATTATTATTACACAACATTATTATATAATTGTATACATGACCCGGTTCACCTTTGGTCATGATTGTGGTAACCGGAGGGTTGGGTGGTGGTGATACACACCTTGTGACTACCATACACGAGACAAAAAAGATTTTAATAAACACGTAACACAAAAAAACATCTAACAAAATGGAATAATACAGAGATAATCCCCCAGAAGTGCTAATCTGGCCATCAGCATCGTGCATTATGATAATAAAGGGGCTGATGAGAATAGAAACTGTTTAGAAGAAACTTTCTTGACAAAAACAGGCTGACTACTCCACCCAGGAATAGTTTAAAGAAGATTGGGTAATTCTATCTGGTATTGGTATTATACTGTGCGCCCGAAGTGACCCCAGTCTGTTTGCTGTGCACACTTACTCCCAAAAAAGTGGGAGGAAGGGGGGTCACTGACTAGCAAGTTACTGCCGTGTCAGTAACTTGCATTGCACTAGTCGGTGCACTCCAGTCGGCTCCCTGGGAGGCTTGACTTGGCCAAACCTCCGATCTAGGCCAGGTGTAGTCACTTCTGGAGGAGAAGCCGGGTTGTCCGAGTCCGGGATAAAAACGGACACGGTTGGACCATATGCATCCCATCCCTGGAATGAATTAGGTCACTTTTCTCTTCTGGGCGGTTGAACCAAGGGGTCGTTTCCCTGATCAATGGCCAGATGAGGTCCCATCGTGGCGGATGAGCCAAAAGGATCATGGTCAATGGCACGATGGGACGGTGGGGCAGCACAGTACAGGGGTCCTAGTCCCCTGTCCTGGGCAACAACCTTTTCGGTTGGCTGACGTTTCCGCAATGGTGACGGGAGAAGAAATGCAATTGTACTCGGATTAATTACCTGGATAACCAGCAGAATTGGACGAAGTGCCGCCGCCGCCGCCATTTTGCTGTGGGACATGTTTGAGGTGAGCGCTTGGGCCGCCACCGCCGTGGTTGTACATTTGGTGCTGATTACTCTGGTTCTGGTAAGGATGAGCGTGGTGCGGATGATGATGATGGTGGTGATGGCTGCTGGGGGCTTGGCCATGATGCGGATGTGGTGCTTGTTGTTGTTGCTGTTGTTGGAATGTGGCAGCTTTATTGGCCGGAAGTGGAGGAGGATGATTATGACCAGGGGTGCCTAAAGAAACATTCGTCACACTGCCACCACTCGCAGAGGCTCCTCCCGTGAAGAAAGACGACTGCGCATGACCAGAATCGCTCCGGGCCTGTTTGTTGGCCACAACGGACACATTCAAATTCGTGTGCGGGAACGGATCTTTGCTATTGTTGTTATTTGGGTGTCCATTGTTGCTATTTAGTGACTGGACGATAACTTGGTCGATTGCAGAGATCATGGACTTGTGGTGTTGTGATTGGGGAGGAGTCGGTTGTGATTGGCTGTTGTGACTCTGATTGTGGTGTACCTGTTGTTGTTGTTGTTGCGTAGTATGTTGTTGATGTTGTAAATTTTGTTGGGTTTGCTGGTGGTGGGGTTGTGGGGGCGGTGGCGGCTGTCTGGGTGGAGGTGCAGGCGGGGCTTGGGTCTTCTGCGGTGGTAGATGAACAGAAGAACTATTTGCACTATTCACACTGTTATTATTATTACTACTGTTTTGATGATTATGTTGGGTTGTGGTAGAAATGGTCGTAGTTGTCACAAGATTATTGCTATTGCTGTTACTATTAGTCGTGGGGGTGGGTGTCGAGGAAACTGTTGAAGAAGACGAGGCTACGATGGCGACATTAGGACTGGCCACGATTGTAGCAACACAAGAAGCTGCCTGACTACTACCACTATTATTATTACTACTACTGTTGTTGTTGGTGGTGGTGGTGTTAAAGTTATTCGGGGAGGGGGACGTACTAAAAGGGCTACAACGATCGGCTGCCCAGTCATACGCTTTCCCCTTCGGTCTAAATTTCGACAAACTATTATTCGAATTGGATGGGGGAAGGTTGGGGGCGGTGCTGGAAACTGTCCCCATGGAGCAGGTGAACGACGTGGGTGTAGGGGCCGTGTCTCGCTCCGTCGTCGAACTACAATCAGAAGCGACACTCGTGCGCCCGTCAGTGGAAGCACCAGAAGACATATTATTATTATTGTTGCCGCCCGTTTGAGACACGGTGGCGTTTTCTTTCACATTGTGTGACCCGGAGCTGGATGTTGAGCTGGAGCCCGAGTTGCCCCAGTTATTCCATCGCTTCTTGAAATGTGGTTGGTCTGAAGAGGAATTTTGACTACTGGAGGTGGGGGCACAGGCCGCGTTGTTGCTTTGAGTATTCGTTGTGTGCACTTTAGAGGAGGGCGGTTCTTGCTTCTCTACTTGGTGTTGTTGCAGAGGGACGATTGTTGTGGGGGACGCCAATGAGGAAGTGGATGTAGGGACGGGTTCCGGGGTATCTACTTTTTCTACCTTAATTCTGGGACTAGAGCTACTCTCGTCGGTCAGGTGGTGATGATGGTGGTGGTGGTGATGGCGGTGTCGGTGGGTGCGATGGTGGTGGTGCGTCTCGTGGTGTATTTTGGGTGTGGGCGGAGGCTGGTCGTCGTCGCAAGACAAATTACCGAGGATGTCCAATTTCTCCAATTTTATGTTATCGTAATTATTACCCGGGGTGGGTATTCTTGGCAGTGGGTCTAGGTCGTCCGCCAGGTCTGGGTCAATTCTAGATGGGCTGGGTGTGCGCGGAATGCCGGGGGAACCCCTGCTCCCCAATTGGAGCGTACTATGGATCAAGCCGAGGGCGGAGCCAAGCCCCATTCCAGAAGCGCGATTGTCTCGGACACGATTCTTACTGTCGGACTCGTGCACCGAGGTTATCGACAAGGAGGACAAAGCGGACTCCCGGTCGTTCGTTGAGTGATTCAACCAAATGTCCGAAGAACTGGTCAGGTCTTTTCCGATGCCAGAGTCGGGTGACGTTGACTCGGAGCTTCCCGAAGGGGTTTTTGGTCTTTCTAGCAGCTCTGCATTCATTTTTGAACTGGTGGTGCTGATTGTGGTGGTGGAAATGGCGCTGCCACGTGGAGAGCAGCCTGCCTCCGTACTGCGACGTCGCTTATCAACCTGGTTAACAGAGTGACATTAAAGGCACCGGACAACTGACCAAAAATAATAATAGCGTGTGTGTCATAAGACTAGTGACAAATACAAAAATCATCAAAAGATTAAGATATGTTGTCCTATATGAGATTTAAATGAATAGTCGCGCTAATCCCACACATTCAGGGGGGCACTAATGATGATAAATTGATGACCATTACCTCTGAGGCGAAGCAAAAGAGACGCTCGAAATTGCTCGAGATTTTACTCTGCCACTTGGTGGGAGAATCAACCCTCTCCCGAGAATCAACCCTTGCTGGCGCATTCATTACCGAACTTACTCCTGGCAATCAACAAGTTTTTTATTCTTAGTATTAGTAACCCGTCATATTAAAGAAAATTGTACGAGCCTTAATAAATTTACAAAAAAGTGAAAGCAGATAAAAATGTGATTTTTTAGTTTTGACGAGGAAGATAATTTTGGAAAATTGACAGTGAAATTAAGTGGGACAGCTACACTAGTATATTATATAGCTTTGGTGTCCATTTCAATTAGTTTCGGTAAGGTGTGGTAGATATTTTACTGTGTGAAGGGCTCAAAGAAATTCCATTTCTTTTAGTTGTGTGTGTGTGTATATTCAAAGCAGGGTACAATATATATCAATAGCTGTAAAAGTGTTGTGGACAGCTTGACAGTTTCTACTGCAAATAATAAATAAAATAAATTTTAAAAAATCAGCCACAGATGCTACTAGGTTTCTAGAGGTACAGTCCATAGTTTGCAATTCCATATTCATGCTAACATGTGGGGAGAACATGATTATTTTCGGTGAATGACAAATAATTATTTCCTAAAAGGAAATTTATGACAAAATCAGGTATTTATAAATATAGGGGGCAACCGCTTGCACATTCACATCAATAATTCTATCAGTATTGTATATTTATAGTCCAGCCAACTACTAACTACAGTCACATGAAGGAAAAGGTTAAAAGCACAGCATACAGGAGGAAGTCATTATTGTTTAAACAAATCGCATTTATTCACATAATGTTATTTGACTTTGTTAAATTCTTGTCTATAAGTACTACAAATAAGTAATAGTAGTAGAGTATAATCCAGAGAGATATTAAAGTATGTAAACGTTATGTAGGTTTAATGTAAATGGCAATGCACGGCAGTGTTGTTTTCCTTCACAGTTTAAACACAGAGTAGGTAGGTAAATAACATCAAATACTAACTATTCAACTACAATTTACGGGTAAACAATCAAAAACAGAATCTATACACTATAAACTACATATTTAAATATCTAATACATAAATTTTTGCCTAAATACAGGTACTTTTGTGTGTAGCTTAATGTTTGTGGTACCTGTATTTTATAATCATCAGAGGTAGTTTTATTTCTTAACAAGACAAATGCAATATAATGAGGACCACAAAAGTGTTTAATTAGTCTCGAGTTTTCCTGACAGTAATTAGTATACATCAACTCATTTCCCTAATTTCCCTCCTACAGTCTTTTCATAGGAATGAAATGAATACTTCTAGAGAATCATGTATCTAGAGAATCTACAGCTCACAGTATACTTATATATGTATGTGTGTATATAAAAGGATTATTATACGTTGAAAATATTTGCTGTGGATTTATGTATAAAAGTATTAAAATTCTTAAATGTAAATTGAGCAAATATTTTCATTTTTTTTCTCATATATATGTAGGTAGTTGTATTATTGTGTGCGTGGAATTGTTTCCAGCAATACCTGAATACTTGAATACTTAATACAAACTTATGTGAGCAATTGAGGTAGAAATTTCTGTTCCCCTCTACTTCTTTAAATATTACTACTTGACTTGCATGAAGAGGTAATCTATTTCGCAATCTGCCTTCTCAAATCGTAGAAAACCTTATAAACGAATGAGTTTCATTCGTGTTTCATCGCGGTCATCTTGGGTTGTTTGTAAAACATGTTAAGATAAAATAGGATGGGGTCTGTGCAACATCAAATGGCAAGTCCATTAAAGCAAACGTAAGCAGAATCGTACAGACGACCGACACCAATTTCATGGAACCATAACCAGTTTCATATTTAAATCGAGGAGGAATAAAAAGAAAGAGTATGTATTAATATAAATCACTTTTGTGTATCATCAAGGTTCAATTATTCTAAAAATAGAAAAATTTAAATTTGACAAGGACGAACTTTGCCATAATAAAATGCAACTTGTGTGGAAAATGTATATCAAATTGTGTAAACAAAATCAAAATGGCAACTATAAGCTTTTGGATATAAAAATTGTCATTATTCATGCAAAAATTATTTCAGAATTTGTAAAATGTGCTTAAAAAGTTTGCAATTTAAACAACGCACTTGAAAAATTGTGCAAAACATCTTTTTAAATCAAATGGATAAACTAAACATTCAGGTGCATTTCTAAATGCAAATTAATCAGAATCTACGTCTACGATTTTTGTCTTTTTTGAGAGGTTGGCGAATACCTGTGTCCATAATAATGGCAGTGGAGGATGGTTCCTTTTCAGATATCACCCCATTAAGTGTAGTCGAGTTGGGTATGCCCACGCTTGAAGAAGAGTAGGATTCTGCCAAGAAACCAGATCCGGGACGAGAAAGTGACGCAGAACCTGGCCGTGGACTTGGAGTAAGGGGTATCGGTGTCGGTGTTTTGGGTGGGCCAACCATATCAAATGTACTTGATGACGAAATCATTGCCTGCTTTTTCAGGGGCACCAAAATACCCTGACAAGAAAAAGTAAGATTTTCACACCACATTAAACTTTTTGATTTTATATTAGTATGTGCTCTACCAATAGGTGCATGCAGATTGTAAATACCCAAGCACACAAAGTACAAAAAATGCAATCTTACGTTTACGGGTGAGTTGCTGACTCTCTTTCTGACTACTCGGAGGACGCTTGCGTTTCCATTGTCACTGGCTTTGTCTGTCTCAATACCGTCCATTCCATCAAGCACAACTTCAACAGTAGTAACCTTTCCACCTGCAGATTCCACAACTTTCTTCTCTTTGACGAGTGGAGAGTTCAGCAAGATATTCGTACTGGAATTCTTATCCGCTAGCGAAGCAGCACCACTAACTCCTGATTCCTTCTTTCCAGAATTTTCCAACCTGCACGCAGACAGTTTAGCCATTGAAATCATTCCAGCTTTCAGTCTATCAGCTAATCCCTCCATTGCACCATCTTCGTTTGAGGCATCTCTTGAGGGATTCTTGGGTACATTCACCAGCACAGTAGCCCTCGTACCACTGAACGAGGCGGCAACACATTCTGGAATATTTTCATTCGAGTTCGGTCGAGAAATTGGTGAATAAACTGCTCTAATCGGAGGCGAGGGTGCCGTCAGTTGCGTCGTCGTCATTTTCTGGCGACCACCAATTCCCAATGAGTTTTCAATTTCACTGTTGACCATTTCTGACATAGTGGGTGTACTCTTTGGTTTGTCGGAGCAGAAATTCAAATTTCTCACTGCCTTATGCTCAACGCTTGAATTCACCAAGTGGTTCCTTAGCGCCAATTTTCCAGGAGACACTCCGCGATTCGTGTACCCACCTGGGGCTGTAATGTCGGGGGATAGTTGAATTTTCTTTTTGTGATTTTCAACCACGATAGGTGACGTTTTTGGTGGTTTCGATGCTAGAGGCATTGGTGCACTCGGATGGTGGTGATGGTGAAGCATTGAAAGATTCGACATGAGTGATATTTTTGGATAATTATTGGAGGAGGAGGAGGTAGATGCTATAGTTAGATGGCCACCGACTCTATGTGGATTCATTGATTCCGCAATATGATTATGATTAGACGAAGAATTAGGATTATCCTCTTCTAGCACCGCTGTAATTATATTTTTCAATCGATCCTCGTAAAAGTTAACTTTGGGAGTGTGTACTCCATCTTTTTCATTCATGGAAACTTCGGATATTCCTGAACCTGACTTGCGCCGAGCATGCACGGCAGATTCAGGACTCTTCTTAGGCATTTTACCCGCTTCGATTTTCCTTCCTGTTTCCAATATCTTCTTAGCAAGCACTTCAGGATTATTCTCGTGTATTTTACCTGAAATCAAAACAATTTAAAATGTACGATTACTGTTTGTCTTCGCTTATATCAGAGATAGACTAAAGGATAAACAACTAATACCGCGTAGTAAACAAACATTCAAAAATGGAGGGCTCTCAACTACACTCTTGTTGGCTCATTAATATTTATCCATCACCAATAATAAAAATGCCACCAAATAATTAAATTAGGAATGCGCTAAATCCCCCAACAATTCTATTCAAGTTTGTCATTTCGAATGCGCATCATTAGTAATTCCTCCATAATTTATATTGAAACAGTAAGAAAACTTACAGAATGTAGGAATGTCAGGCCACTCTTGAGATCGACTTCGAGCAAGATTCTTCTCCTTCTTACTAATAGCTGATGTAATTTGTGGAGATATTTTCGGAGGCTCTTGTTGTTGCAACATTTGCTGTTGTTGTTGTTGCTGCTGCTGCATATGTTGTTGCTGTTGCTGCATTGCAGCTGCCTGTATTGCTTGTTGTTGATTGTAAACAGTTGTTCTCTTCTCCAATGTGGTCACTTCCGGCTCTAATTGGGTCAGATGATTTTCCAATTTCTTGCGGTGGGTGAGAGTGGCAGTAATTTCATTCATTAGATATTGTCGGCAAATATCTTCTATGTCACTCTCGGACAAATTCGTACTATTAATAAAACCTGCCTGACGACACCGCTCGATTATTTCTTTCTTGCGCTCTCCAACAAATAACTCTTTTCTCTGCTCCAGTTCCGTTACTTCATCCTGCAGTGCGGTCACTTGGTTTTGTATTTCTTTGTGACGGATAACTATGTTGCGCGCCTAAAAAACATTCATTAAATATTGTTGTTAACGTCTGATTTTTTTAATACTAGAATTTTTAATGTGATTGCAACATAAATTATTAAAAACTAATTAATGGAATAATGTATGAAACATACTTCTGACAAAAGAGTATCTGCTGTAGCGCCTTCCCCTGGAATGTTTAATTCAGCAAGTTTTGATCTCAAAAGTTTAGTTGAATCTGCAATGAGACGATCAATGTGCTTGTTTAGTTGATCTCTTCGGAAGCCCAATGCCTCCTTGCGCTTCTTTTCAACTTCAACTTGTTCTACTAATTGCTTCCTGTAATCGGCCGATTTCATCGATTCAATGGCATCTAAAAATTGATTTCTAAAAATATCCAACAGCTTTTGAAGAGCGTATGGTGTATCCCGACTAGCGATCGTCAGCTCTTCATGTCTAATTACACCTGTGGCAGCCGCAATTGTTAACTGAGTGAGTTTCTGGTCGACACAGCCTGGTGCTGGAGGAATTTTCTTTCCTGTATTAGTAATAAACCATATCAAACGGTATAGCAACTTAACGGCGAAAATAGTGTATTCCTATGATAGTTAGTTGGTTTGCTATGATTGTACCTAAAGTTACTGCTGCCATTCCACACAACTTAGTATTTAATATTAAATTATCATTTATTAAAAGGTAATTAAATGACTGACTAAGGCACAGTTCCATTTTTAGGTGACTCAGTAATTTTAAATATTAGAGCGAAAGTGCACGGCAAAAGTCAGCTGCTGTCGCAATAAGTGTACATTGACGAGTAGAGAGATCTCTCCATTCGTCAATGGCACAGTCGGCACAGTGCGCTCTGAAGAGCGCATTCATATTGGACAGTAAAAAGTTAGTATGCAATGGTAACAATTACAAAAATGTTCATTAAATAACCAAATTTAGACGTTTTACATAAAAAAATATGAATATAATTACCCTGAGGAGACGTTGAAACCAACGTTTGGGTGTGCAGGAGATCAAGTCCTGGTATTTTAAGAACTTTTGCCTTTTTCGTCTTCTTGTGACGACCTTTATGTTTTCGACCTGTAGTACAACCTCCACCTCTGGCGGTCGTCTGTATAGGCGGCGGGGACAAATGGAATTCAGTAGTCTTTCCATTCGGAACAACACTTTCTTCCTTCTTCGTAACATCAGGAGGAATCTGTTGCTCTAGTTGTTGCTGCTGTTGCAGTTGCTGTTGTTGCTGCTGTTGCTGTTGTTGTTGCTGCTGCTGCTGCTGCTGCTGGACCAAAATCAAGGAAAATTATACATAATTTTATTCAATGCCAAGTGAAGAAAAATTTCTAAAACTTTTATGTACACTGAATTACTTTAGTTTTATTTCTGGTCAATTTCTTTCTAAGAACTTTCTTCTTTCCACGACCTCTTCCTCTCGAATTTCCATTATTAGAGTTGGATCTTTGGCTTCGATTAGACTGATTGGTGCCACTATGATTATTCGTTGTGGTATCATCTTCACTATTTTCTTTGGAGCTTTTACCCCTGCTTGAGCACCAATCAGACCACGCTCGTCTAGTAGTAGGACCCACAACTACTCCACCATTTTCATCACTCTCTTCTATTTCTCCTTCTTGATCCTTTGAATTCGATGTAGAGTCATTTGAACTTGTATCAATTTCTCTTAGGCCGTTAGATTGCATTTGTCCATTAGCTTTAACTATAAAGAACAAAAATTGTCAAAAATTACACTCACACACAAAAATGAAAGACATGTCCCAATAACAATTTCTGAAATCTCATTATAAATATTATGTAGTACCTGCGTATTTAGCCCTACTGCGAAGCAGTTGCGAGTCATCATCTCTTTCCACCTTTTCTCTGCCTCCTGATTTGATTCGTGCGAAGTACTTTTCTAACTTTGTCCGATCGATTTTGTGCAGAAAGTAAGTAACCGGCTTATTTGTCCAAGACACTGACCCCAGCATTGGTTTGAGCTCGGAAACATGAATGATAGTCCCAATATCCGAGAGATTCCTCTCCGTGATTCGGAAATTCAAAGGACAAAATGATTTCGAAGACACAATTTTAGCTCCATCTTTTAAGTCTGCGAATATATCCTTTAGCGCGTGGTCCACTTTGGGTCCAAATGCAAAGTTATTTACGAAAACAATGGAAGAATCGGTTATGTTTGAGCGCATTGCTGAGTGGAGGAAATCATTCCTTATTATTTCGTACTTTCCAAACTTTTTCCCATACCACTTCATCCATTTCTGAAAATGATGATCCATATCCTGTTGTGACACAAAAACAAGACAGTACAAGCATTAGCACTCGAACATTTTTTATTTCCATCTTGCATAATGTGGTCGGACCAAAATATATACACATATACCTAGCCTTGCTATTTATCTAGTAAAGATGCATTGATATTTGATATATTTATGCATGTACAAACACTTTACATAAACACAGCACTACACACAAGGATGACTTTATAATGTACACAGAATAATATACGTAAAATTCAACTCACCCTCTCAAAAACGTTTTTTAATGCTCTACTCTACATTATCGAGTCAGTCAACCTTATAAGTTAGACATGTGCATAGTACAAACACAAAGGCAGTACAAGGTCATCAAGGTAGCCCCAGCTATAGCTAACCAACAACCAGAGCTAGTACAACTACCACTAGAAGCTAACAGGACAACATTTGTAACTTTTTTGATAGACTGCTTCTCGTCCCTCGCTGCATATCGTTGAAATGGAAATCGGGATTCGCAGTAAATTTTCTGCTATCAAAGCCTTCGATCGCATTTATATCGCATTTATATTCCATTTGCATGTACAGATTCTTACAACTACTGGAATGTAAAAGGAGAACCTACATACTAAACCTATTTACACAATCTGATACTAAGGGCGTTAGTGGTCCAGTAAAACTAAATAAACAACTGACTCGATTCATATTATGTGCTCCCTCCATCGCCCACCACAACCAATCAACTCCATCCCTCCATTGACAATTACTACCTTTGTCTTTGTTGTTACGACTCTCCTGCACATTTTGTTAGTAAATAAACATGAAACGGGTTCAAGTGTACAATAATAGTAACACGTCAAGGAGAAAGTAGATTAATGTACAAATGAACTTTTACTTTGGCATAAGTGGAGGGCACGTCCGCTTTCTCGATGCCCAGGCAGAATTGGCAGTCGGTGAGGGCGGCCATTTGCAGCACAACTTGACCCACTCCAGAGCCCAGGTCTATAAACTTATCCTCCGGCTTGACTACCACTTGGTCAATCATTTGACAAACTAGATCATAGGACGTTTCCCCGTACACTTCCGGTGAAAACGGTTCGTAGCTGTTCAGCTTCTCCGGATCGGTCACGGCGGCATTGTACACCTGCATCAGGATGTGCTTGAGATGTTCTCGGGACGGTCGTTTACTAAGTCGCTGTGCCGTTTTAGAGGACCCCTTCTCCTGTGGAAAATAAATCCAAAGCTATTAGCTCGTTTTCGCCAATTTAATCGTGAAGCCATTTATGTTACTTATTGATTTTGTCCAAAAGAAAAGTGACTGTGAGAGTAATAGGATTTTTATCTCAATATTAGCTCCGTGTTGTTGTGAATACAGCACAGTGCATCTGATTGTGAAGCTCAATTTCACTTTCTCTTTCAATTCGATGCAAGTCGTAGTTAATTTCAATCAAACTCGGCAACATTCGACAATTAACCGTTCCTTCACACAAATAGTTATAATATGATTTTACTGATGCTGTATGCATACGATTTTTTTTTCATTTAGCCATTTAGAAGCACTCAGAATTTCTTCCTCTGTTTTTTATCTACGATCTACACTACTCTACATATATAAATGTATGAAGCCGAGTGCAAGAAAAATAGTGATCAAAGGTATACGACTAACATGACTTACCAACTGCAAAATCTGATCAATGCCACGATTGTAACGATCACAGAGGCTCTTCATACTTTCATAGTTGGCTACATCGAAATCACGCAAAATCCACTGCAGCTCCGGAAAGTCCTCGCAAACAAATCTGGGAAAAAAATGCAAACAAATTCATGAGAATCATCAATACAAATCTGTGATTAAAATCACATCAGGTTTTATTGGCATACATTTTCCTAGCTATAAATGAACTGTAGTAGCAAAATAAAATATTTTGTTCACATGGTCGCACAAAAAATACTCTGAATACCATCAGTGAGTAGGTACGTATAAAATTATCAAGGTGAGAGAGTTGCAGATAAAGACCAAAATGACCCTAGAACATAAAGGCAATAAACTTCCTACTCTTTAGTCTTTCAAGAGAAAAATGTAGTTCAATAATCATATTAAAAATGTAGTGTTAAGAATAAAGTTGTTCTTTACGTTCATCATCTCATCATATAAAATAATATCTTCAACTCCTACAGCCTACAGTAAAACATTTCTTGCGGTTGTCCGTTCACAGATTAATTTATTTACTACGAGAATTGCCTTCATAGATTAAAGAGTCACAAGATTTCATTAGCATTTGAATGTTATCTACCACCACCACCACCACCACAAGAATAAAATGTAAATGCAGTCGCTCTGTACTCTGTATTTATATCAATAATATTTGTAACTGCGTTCTTCTCCTTGTTCACTTGCTCAACTTTTATTTCCATTACAATTCGAACGCATATTATTATAACACCTATAGGCGTATATTATTATACACCTCATTTTTGTACATTGACTTGATAACATAACACCACACAGACAGACGTTTACAAGATCAGCAAGATTTCCTTTCCCATATAGAAAACATTATTATTACACATACTACAGACATAGTACGCAGAGCAAGTCTCTGACAACACAAGCAAGAATAAATCCCCCGCTGACTGGTTTTTTATCACTGCAGGCGAAGTTCATTTTACTTTTTGCTTGTCGTATTAGTATTTATATATATTATGTCTCGTTTATCTTTTTTTCTCGTCTGACTTGAACTGAATATGTGATCTCATCCTCATTCAATCATGAGCTACATACTAATTTGATTTAATACAAAGTACTAATCGTGGAGATGTTTCAAAGTATCCACTGTAATCATCATTCAATTTTAGGCCTGCTGCAAAACAGCACACCTCCAAAGACTTGTCGCAAAAATAAAGGCAACCTTAAAAATTTCACTTTTCCTTCCACCTTCAAATTGGAATTCGTTGTAATTCAGTGTGGGTAGACCTTGCCCATGTAAAATAGGCACTTAAATACTACACTGTTTTCATTCATTATTATTGCCCACCATGTTTTATGTGATCATTATTTCTTTATCACAGATTTCGTGGAAAATTTATCTTGTATACAATAAATGGTGCATAAGTCATGAATCTTATGAACAAGGAGCGAGACTCTCGCTGCGATGAGAGTGAGCAATAAATACCATTGCAATTATTATTACTTTAATAAAAACACTGAAGAATTAATTTCATTCTCCGAAATAATAGAAAATGAAACCAATCGTTACTGAATTTTTTTCAGACTACATTATTCCCCCAATAATTGTAGGATAATACATTATATTCCTACTGTCAAGCACGAAAGCCACAGTAATAGATGCACACAGGAAATATAGACGTTATGTGTAAGTACCTACATTATTTATTGCGTTGCATGAATGTGTATACCTAAATATACATAAAATTCATGCAATATCACCTCACAAGCCCATCCAACAACTGCATACTGTCAAGTGATTAACGTTTTTGCACATATATATATGTATATATATTTTCTGCTCAATTTAATAACACAACATAACAGAGTCTCGCAACAGGAGCAGCAACAGACGTATTCACCAACTGTCTCGTCTACACAACAGAATTAGAAGAGTTACCCAAACCTTTTGCATACATAATATACTAGTATGCACGCATAAAGTGTTTGTGTGCCTCTCATACTTAAATACATATATTGCAAATGCATTCCCCTGCAATGAAAAGAAATAGTAACCTCAGTCAATGCCAAGTCGACGAGTCGATTCCACTACTACTGCCTCTCTGAATTTTCTGTGCTTACAATGTATGTACTACTAGTACTACCACATCCCATCCAAAGCTCACTGCACACACAGACAGACTACCAGTAGACTGGCTATAAACAACTACAAAACAGAACAAAGTAATATTGACCAGATTCTCCGTGCACATTCTGTCTCCCTTTGTCTAGCTATATTGTCTGGCTGTCAGTTTCTCTGTCTTTTTCAGCGTCTTTTCCAATCTACTCTTAAGGTTCTTCACCTCACGTGCATCAATCCATGCAACACACTAGAACGCAATAGGACGACATCACATTTATTGTGCACCTTATATACTAAGTAGCTTAAGTAGCATGCCTCATGTACTGCTTTGCTACACGTTCTGTGGACCACGCAATACTCATATCATTTTCTGCCATTTCTCCAATAAATTCGTACACAAAAAAGCCTTTCAGCAATTTTTACTCTAATTGGCTCTGTTAGCACTCTGCTGTTCAAATTTTCTTACATCGTCCTGTTCAGATGTAAAGCATTCAGACACTTCACATGGTTTACATACAAAATTAAAAAATTGGAATTGAAACATCATGGAATCGATGAGTAGATGCATTTCGGTAGAACGGGAGATCGAATACACGCAAACCTGATTCGCCGTATGCAATCAACCGTGCCATTTGTGATTAAAAATCGTTCGTACTGCTAACTCGAATAGAATTATTTGTATTCACTCCATCATCCGATCAACTGACATAACATAGAGGTACGAGACACAATCTCATCTTCTCTTATCAAACAGATCATACATTCGTCGTATCATCATCATTCTCCCCTCTATCCTCTCCTATCACAATGTGATTCACCTTCTCCTATGTACAATGTATAACATTTTCGCCAAACCTGTTCAGCAGACACAACTACATACATAGTTGCACACACTCTCGCACAAGCTCTCCGTCTACCAGACCTGCCATCACTTGATTGCGATTGCAGTCTACAGCGGCAACAGTATGCATTATTATTGGCAAGAGGTACTTCATCCTTATTCTTGCATTGCAATAGCAGCATCCACTTGCAGAATGCAATCTTCGTTACCTCAACCTTAGCGTGTAACACACAGAACAGTCTACTCTTTCCATACAAAAATAGCGAGTGAGCGAGGGAAGCGCCAGAAACTCATACGCGTCTGTAATTACCTTACTAACCGTGTCTCAAATGAATTTGCTATGTTACGTACTGTATACGTACGGTGGTGAATTCGAATCGCTTCTCCGTAAATAATGAATAATCAACGAAGGGTGAATTAAAAAGTATAAATACACAAGGAAATCGTAAGCACTAATTATTGAGTGCAAAATCTACCTACTGTCTCTAATCAGCAGACGCCAGCTAACAGCAAAGTTGGCGGCAGCTTTCTGTCCCCTTTCACCCATTAATACCCATGCTTAATACATTGGTACGTAGAAGTGTGTACGATTTTTAATCGCAAATATTCCATAGTTTCCTGAGACTTTCTGGGTATTCCTCCGCCTGTATCATGTAAATAATTGTGCATGTGTGTAGCCAAACGTTATAAATGAAATCGGTGGGTCGAAGAGACGAGCCCAGACACACACAACCTTTACTTTACTTCACCGTTTTCCTTTATCAATAATCCAAGTACATTTCATACATTTCCATCACTAAACTGAAGGAGGTAGCAGAGGAGTAGCAGCATTCTCTCACTCATTACTTAACCACCTATATAGTAAGTTAAACAACAATTCCAGCAATACCCATGCAACCAAGTCAAGCCACTACTCACTCATGCATATACTATACATACGGTTCTCTGTTAAATGAAGTAACCCTTCTGCATGTGTGCACCATTTCTTTTTCAGCATTTACATAGCAGACTGTATAGCCGCTGGCAGGTCTGGCTGCACATGAAAACCTGAGGCAAGCCGGTAAATATTGGCCACCAGACTATTTCATTTCGTTTGACTTCTTGAATTAGTAATATCGCATGCAATGCCGTAATCAAGTGACTCTTTTGTTAGATTCAATCAAAAAACGTAGAACGAACCTGCGTAATGTACATAAAGTAAGAGAGACTAAGTCGAAACAACAACCCACACCCGTACAATTTAAACCAGCATATTGGAACGGGGAAACTCAAACATGACCTCTTTGTCTTCCTTCGATTGTTTGCACTTTTATATTTATTTGAGGGTGTAGGTTCTTTTGTTCTGTGAACTTTCTCCAAACATTTGTGTGAAGACTAAATACCTTTGCTGCTGCTGCTGCTACCCTGCCCTTTCAGGAACTGTCAACTGCATACGATGGATGATGTATTAATGTAGCAACTGCGCTACACCTTGAAATTGATGATACTGCTTGCATGCTTTTTATTTCTTAACATATGTACAACGTGTGTTCGTAGACAACAAAATGGGTACTGTTCACATGCAACTAGTAAATTAAAATTTCACTGCAGGTCTTGTTACAATAAATGTATTCAATGCCAATGTTCAATTCAAATTTCAGGCTTTATGAAAGCAAGCACATCCACAAACGCCCCTGGAGGTGAGATTGACGTGCTACAAAGGGATAAGATGTTTATGGTGAAAAACCCAAAAATGCTTATTCTTGAAATTTATAATTCGTACAACAAATTTACGGGTACAGCAAACAACAAACCTACAAATACGTTTTTTAAATATCTACTTTGTACAGTATTTTTATTGCTGGAATGGAAATAAGAAAAGTTTTATTTTCATAATCGTGAATATCATTGTAGTAAAAGTCGTAAAATACGGCGGTCATTCATGGAACCGTCTGCCCCACTGTATCCAACGTGATTCTTTCCAAAAAAATAAAACTGGACCAACAGAATTGTGACGTAAGAGCGAATCAAATTGGCATAATAAAGATTCATTGAAAGGAGAACCTTTGTTGACCATAAACAGACCTGACCCTACACCAGAGTGTACACCCTGGCAGAGTTGAGTTGAAAGACACAAATAGGTTACCAACTTTATGTCAACCAACGCTGTGTGAACCCAACCAACCAGCCCAAACAAGCAAAATTAAATTGCTGTGCCACACAAGAAGGCAAAGAAACTTGGAAAAGAAAATTTCTTCAAAACAAAATTCACTTTTATGGCTCCAGCTATAGTACACGTTGTAAATTTATTAGGCTTTGACTTGTCTCCCAGAGACTTTCTGCACGAATTTACAACCAGGGACAATCCTGAAAGAGTCTTACACAGTGTATCAAGGACTTACCATTACGGTACTGCTACAAACTCCTCTAAAAGTACTTTAGCTCTAATGCATTTCACATACTCACATTACTATGAGTCATGAGTGTAATACGATGCTGGACTCAATCAAGTTCTTCTTAATGTAAATAAATAAATAAAGACTGACACAATTCCCTACAGAACTGCTGACACTGTAAACCCACTTTAAATGAAATAACTGAACGTACTCTCACACACCCGTCCCTCAACATCGATTTTGTCGGCAAAATTCATAAAGCATACATTTTATATTTTACTCGAACCGAGTGTGAATTCCATCACTACTTACTTATCACAGAGTACACAATTCATTTCAAGTATTTGTAGTAAACTCATTGTCATGTCACCCTTGTGAATTGCGATAGGTTCGAGGATTCGACACCCATGTAACAAATCGTCACAGGCAGTTTGCATGAAGGATGCGATCGTGGCCTGAGACAAAAACAGCACGCACGATGATAACACGAATACTAAATTGTACACACGTTGCATGCCCCGCGTACAACGTAGCTAGATAATTCGAGACCTTTGACACAGCTCCAAATAACTATACTTGACACTGTATTTTCACAGTAAGTCTAAAGTCTACAAGGTTCCACGAAGTAGTAAACACTCTGCGCATACCTACACATTCTCTACGTCCGTAAATGCATCGTGTAATATTAGCATACCATTGTTGACTATATAATGAATGCTAACTGTACTTCCAAGCTTATATAGAATTTATAAAGCTTTTAGACCTTCACCACAACACACCAGAATAGTACAAACGAATATTTTCAAATTTCTCCTACTACTAATACCAGAAACCAAAAGCTACAAAGTAACAATAATAATTGTTGAAAATTAAAACAGACAGATTTATTATAAATAAATAATAGGAAACTTCACTGTGAATGAGCAATGAAATGAGTGATTATTGTGCGTTTATAAAATTCACTGCGTTGCACGCAGCATTCACTTAGCTTTGGTATATTTATTTATGAACACCAATGTATTTACATGTAAGTGGTTGTTGGTGAGAGGAGGAAGGAAGAAAAGAGCTACCTTTCTGACCTCCATCTCACACAGCTACATACAGCATCGATCACTGATTTATGAAGGGTACCACTTCATGCTATATGAACAGTTTTACTGATACACCACTTCAATTCTGTCACACCATATTTATTTACCAAGAGAGAGAAAACGAGTCCAGTCCAGTGCCACTAAATCAAATCGAACCGTGGTATGAACCTTATCATGTGTCTTCAGTAAGGAGCTGAGTAACCAATACATATTATATGTATACAATATCTACCACCACCAGTGCATCAACAACATCCATATCAAACCTAAGCAACCAGTGAGTTTATGATGCTTCTGCAGATGTGAGTGTCGTGGCTTTACACAGAAAAGTGTTTCGGGAATGTAGTGAAAAACAGAAGATAACCTAGAGTACAATTTCTTATAGCAGTAATAACGATGGATAATATGTCAATACATAATTGCACTCTATTTCCCACTAAGGATCAAAAGGAAAACCAGTCAAATTGAAAATTTTTACCCTTAGCCACTTTGCTGTAACATTTATGACATCCCATTTATGACATTGCACTATTTTGGATTGGGAAACTGTTTGTATGTAATTTGTAAGAAATTTGTTTCACTAGGATCCGATATAATGCAATTCGATTGCATCGAGAAATTTCAAATTTTTTAAAAGCACACACAAGGTAATAAACTAACTCAAATGTATCCGAAATCTGAACCTCAATACGTCACAATCTGTTATTATTGAATTCATAATTATGTTTCATAAAATATTTTCTGTGCGTCGTCTGTGCACAGTACACAATTACCATGTGTTAAAGCTAAAACACTAATGTGAAGAAATTAAGGTACACGTTGCAGAACACATCGACGCATGCACATTTCTGAATTTTTTCTGCGTGCCAAATCTCAGCAAGCCTGGAATAACTACTTCCGCTTCTGTTATTCGTCTGCCAATGCTTTAAGTCATTTTTGTTTACGTTTGAGTGACCGAACATACGAAAACATTCAATTCCGTCTTTAAAAATCATTTGTGAATTCCTGGCTTCGCTGAAAAGATCAGTCAGCACTCAGCACCAACATTTCGTGAGTTTATTTACTCCAGATATAGAACAGTGCACATTGTCATAGATTAAATCCCGTTCCATTGTCAACTTAACCTGCTTCTCTTCTGGTTAGTCGCGTAATAGCAGTGCGCCTGCTCTTATCTTTCTGGTTCGAATAGGGATCACAAAAATTCGCTACACCAACTACACACCTAATTGAAAGTAGATATCTTTTATGTCTGCACACAGAATATTACGTGCTTACGAGATAGCAGAGGAACACGCGTGCAACAATATTAAAGTCCTTGTTAGAGTTATCTGTTGCGCCTGTCTCTTTACTTTGATGCGGTCCAGCCAGTAAAGACCAGTAGACACAATAGTTAACGTATTTCCACCATTAACGGGAATTCTTCAGGAAATTAAATTCACTTATATTAAATTTGGCATGTAAAACTTTTAGTGATCGTAAAACGCTGAAGCTTAATTTAATTAGCATGTTATGTATGTTACAATGTGAAGAAAATCGAATTAAGTGGTGTCATTAGTAGAGTAAGCGTGGAAAATAAATTTTTGTGTAGAGAGGAAGAATTTCACAAGTTAAACTGCACTCCAAGTGAATTATCCATAGTCCTGCGTAGCTACCAACTTTTTTCAAAGTTAAGGATTCAAAATATTTAAGTTAATAATAAATATATTATCTGCAGTACTAACGTAATATCTAATGAGTACACCAAAATATAACTTACAGACCAAATACGAGAATTGATAAGAGTTACAGTAGAGTAAATATTTGGGAGATTGGTGTTAGCACTGACTGAGATTGTACAGCTAAAAACGAGGAACACTGCTCTTTCGTCCTTTAACCCAATTTTTTCTATAAAAGTTTCTATTCTATTCTTCCACTTTCAAGCAACTCTCTTTCGTCATGACACTCAATATAAAAAGTTATGGTGATAAGCGATAACGTTAACATCGACATTCACGCAATAAACGATTTATCTAAAATGTGCTCATTTCACTCCAAGCGATTGCCGTACTTATCTTTAGCTAATTCCGTGTACCATAACTCAATCGCATTCAATTCTGCTCTTACTTAGCAAAACTCATCAGAAAGAGAAAATAGAGAAAATGTACACGCGTACTATTTAGTAATATGTAATATACTAATGCATTTTAATAATTACACAGAAACACTCCCAGTAAAAGTCTACCTGGCACTGCAAAGTAATAACAAAGAGATACGATGTAAACCCTAAGAAAATCTCTTGTAAAGCATGTCCCGCAGCAGAATAAGTAAATACCAAACAGATCACTTTGAAAGGAACTTCACACGAAATCAATGAAGCGCTCAGATTGGCTTTATTTACGAGCAATCATTTTGAAGTGCAAATTGAACGAGGTTTGGAAATGCATTCAGTGATCACATTTTTCTGCATTTCCTATTCTGTGCTATCAATCAGTAATATCAGTGTACCTAGAGTGGTACCTTGACTCTACTTACTAGTTAAAAATGATGCGTTAATATTCAACTTATACATTTCAACATGATCTTGAGTAGTTTACGATCTATTTCACCTCATTTCCCGTTGTGAGCCTGCTACTGAGCTTCTTTGAAATTTGAAACCATTAAAACCTTAATGATTCAGTTTTCCTTTCACTTTGATTCAGCTATGAATGTTTTTAGAATGATTACCAATTTTATCTAAATACTTACTCTATTCGATGACTTTCGTTGTTTCCATTTGACATTGTAATGTCACAATAATTGATACACACGCATAAATGTGCATGTGAACATTTCGCATCCTAAATTACGACGAAATTATAAAGTAGTGGCGTGGCACAAAAAAGCGATAAGAATCTATAAATAAAGTACACGCCTTGCAGTACAAATATAAAATTGCTAAAATGCAAATCTGCAGAAAGGCAGGGCTGAATCTATTTACGTATTTACTCCAGCTAATTGTAAACGTAGCAGTCAGCAGTATATCGGAAGAACAGAGAAACGTATAATATCAATGTAGTAGAAGAAGCCATCATAAATAATCAGGGCACGCATCGCTCTCATACGCACATACATGGATAGACAAAGGTACGTGTAGAAAATAAACCATAATAAACTTGGGGAAGAGAGCACGCAAGTGTACGACGAGCACAGCACACAGAGAACTATAAGTCAAGTCAACGCATCGCAACGGAAACGGGATTGGATGGACTATTGGGCTGGTTGGCATAGGCTTCACTGTTCATACCCACTATTCTATATACTACTAGTAGTTAGTACAGTACACCATAATACCATTACTATAGTGTATACTCGTAGTGGAGGAATATTTTAGTAGCAGCATAGCACTAACACAGATGTAAGTCTAATGGCACGGTCGATTTTTCCTTTCTGACAAAGTGCACTGCACTCGCATTCGCTCAGAGTCGAGTCGACTCATCTTCGTAACCTATCCAAGGACTCCACTACTCTACTCTACTGCACGCTGCTACTTTCTACCACTATAAACTACGATCACACATAAAATGTACTCCGTACACACAACACACACACACTAACTATTTAATAACACTCATTCTACACAAGATCCATTATGGTTCGCAGTCGCACTATGTATATTGTATTGTACACGAAATTTACTATGTAGTCACTGCATGTACAGTGGATACAAACTACACACACATATGCAGCGGTAGGTAAAGTACAACGTGTAGCATTGCCATTAAATCCGTAAGTACACAACATGATGATTACTATTACAAGGGAGACTTGTGAAGGCAAAACTACTTCTATATAACACTAAGTCGAAAATGTCATGGTAAAAGACTACAAAATCTACCTTATGTGTCTTTGGCCTATCATCATCGAATTGACTTTATACTTCCCTTTTGGCTTCCTCTGAGCACTATACCACTATACGCAGTAAGTACAGAAAATATTACATACATATCTGATATCTCCTCGTAGTACTCTGTGTTTGACTCATCCCCAACCGAGTAATCCTTGTTGTACATCCAAACTCTTCGAATTTCTCTGAAATTTGGTCGATTCAAGGAAGAAGTGTTGTCGTGGGAGTAGCCCAATGCTTGTATAAGACTTCCGAGTCCTGCTCTCATATATATAGATAATGTGAATCTATATTCCTCTACTATATTCTTTATCGCCACAACTACAATAAGCAGTACATGGGAAAATATAGAGAAAAAGGTAAATTTACCCCTACACTCCTATATCTAATATTACCTTATGTATACGTACATATATAGTGCATACTATTTAGTGTATGTACAGTTGCATGGATGAAGAAGAAAAGTTGAGCAAAGTCAACGCAAGAAGGAAAAGTCAAAAAGCTCAGTCCAAAACCAGCAACTACTACAAAGTGGTACTCTGGTCGACACAGCCAGAAGACCAAAGAATGGAGAAGAACTCTCTGCTGTAGCACCACCAACACCAGAGACTCGTACGCAAAGGAAGGAACTCAATTTCATGTCTGTTTCCTTCGCATCGCTCGTCGTATTCGCAATCGCAGACGAGTCAGATCGATGAAACTACACGTGCCGCCAAATTTCTCTTTTCTTCTGCACAGCTAACTCCACACAAGAACTCCTACAACGTGTATACAAGCCAAGCCAAACCAGACCACATCATCCCAAGTTGCTATTTACTATTACGCTTCTTCTTCTTCTTCCCACTATTACTACTACCAGCACGGTTCGTTACAATACACAAACCTCATATCATATCTCTCTAGCTTTATTCCACTATATACACATATTTGTGTCTATAACCGAAATTCACTGTTCAAATCCTTCGGATACGTAGTGACACACTACAATGCAGAGAAGATACACGCTAGATCTATTTACAAACACCATACAAGTCCTGAACTAGAATGGCACAATGCATTCACTGTCCTTTATGAACGTGAATCTGTGCTCTATTATATAAAATAATACCTAAATACACCATCTGAAGTTATATCGCGCTGTATTATTGCAATATTATGATTAAATGCAATCCTCGGCACAGACACACAGTCTCCCACAACGCCAGCAATTCTTACTTCATTCAATTTTATTACTGCTATGCTGCTGCTGGCATTATACTATACGGGATGCATGAATTCAATAGTAGCACAGAGGTGTTATGAGCGATTCCCTCCAGGGTCTCTCTTATTAGACAATCCTGGTATACTACTGTCGCTAGTAAGTAGTAGCAATAGTTTAGTATGCTGTTCTGCTTTTCTATTGCATTTGCTCCTGGAGTCAATTTGGGAGAGAACTGCTAGGAGGTGGCCTGGCCATGTGTAATAAAAAATGTACCACTGCCAACGCTATATAATACAATACGTCAGACAACTCACTGGGAACCGTGCAAGAGTTCCAGAACATTATTACTGAAATTACATCGCAACGATACTCCTAATATACTTAAATAGAGCTACTATACATTAGCTGTATTGTATTTAAAGTTTGTTGCTGCGTTTCCATATATTGAATAGAAATTGAATCAATATACACACTTGCACGTAGTGGTATAGGGTTGATGTGTGGAAAATAAGTAGAATTCTCAATGTTTTGTATATTCTGTATAGCTGAACGTAATGTGTTAAGCGTTGCTCTTTTACGTTTCCCTTCTTTCATGAATTCATAACATTTCGCATCACCTTAAGCGATTCTTTATTTCCCTGCACCGTGCACTGCCTCGTCTACATGACGGGACATTCAAAGGCCACGGCACATTGCGCGCACACATAGTACAAATACTGTGAGTCACATACATAGTGCTTAACTGTATAGGACTAGGCAAATGCTATTATTCAAATGGTAACTGCCAAACATAATTGATTACCTCTCCAACAGACTCAGCATGCGCTATAAAATATCCGGATTTCATGTGTGCGTAAAAAAGACATGAATGGTGGGCACTTGAAAGCGTGGAACGCATAACGTTGGTAAATTGCTAGAGCACTAAGTTATGTATTACCATTGCATTTCTATAACTATAACATGGCCATTATTTAATCATGCGTGCTGAAAGGGCAGAGTTGGATTGTGCATATGCACATTTCACTATATATTAGCTGTACGCATATGGAATTGACACCCCCACGCACTTGTCTTTCAATGTGTACTCACGTTTACAAAGAGAAAAAACACCTGGCAAGGCTACTTGCTCTCTTAAAGTGACAACAAATAGCAAACAATACAAAATACATGTTGCGCTTGTATATTTTGTACCTTATAAACAAGTGCAATATTTTCAAACTTTTATGTCCACATCTAACAAGGCAAAAAGCTTATGCTGTACAATTTATTCTTTACTGCTTTCATAATTCGCAGTATTCGTAGGATTAGGCTTCCTATCTATCTACGGGCAATTAAATCTAAAGCAATACTTTTATCCATAAATTAAATTCTTACTTAGCTTCAAAGTAAGTAATAACATTTATGTGACTGAGCAGTTTGTTCCAACAAAGAAATACAAAAATTTGACTGTAAATGAAGTTTATATTTAGCGTTAAAATAATCTCACATTGTGGTTCAACCTGTAACTGTAACACATTAAAAAATGTTGGCTATTTTATAAAGAGCTTAATTTGTCAATTCCAATACGGGACCAAAAAGAATAATAGATTTTACACAAAGCGTACTGGCTGAAATTACGACTCCAACTAACCTAGGCATATGATAATTCAATTGTAACTATTGTGGAAAACTTTTACACGGTGAATATTTAAAAATAATATTTTATATTACCACGACCTAGTAGTAACTGTTAATTTTTACTACTTAAAAAGGTTATCAAAAAAGATTGTACAGATAAAATAAACATTCTTATGTCATTATATCTAACAATTCATTTTAGGCATGTGCAAAAATGTTCAAAAAAAGAACCTCTAAAAGATTGTTAACTGCTTGTTATTCACGCATTAATAATTAATACACGTTCATTTGTTCATGCTCTCTACTTAACTACTGTTTAGCAAAAAATTAGCAACAGACTTTGCAGGAACTATTCACTAAATATTGCAAATAATGCAAGCTCCGCTTGATTGAGAGTGATCATGCGAAAGCGATGTTTCGGTGACATTGAAATCGTTTTCATTTGAAATGCAGTTCAACTGACTGCTCCTGAAAACCACGTTTAAAGATACAGCGATCAACAGAGTCATTTAACACGGATACAGTGACAGTTAACCCTCTGCCATGCTTGTTGGTTCACACAGACAGCTTCTTCACTACAACGGCCTGCCAAATACTATACACCATTAATATACACGTATATTGCAGTGTGTGTATGCAACACAAAATTGCCCCTTGCAAAGGAAAAGTCGGAATCAACATTGTGCGACTCCTTTTCGACTTTATTCAAAGCATTATCTCTGGAAGCGGACGGATGCTGCGCTGCGTAATGTAGTGACATAACATACCTTGGAACGACTTTGCCGACTAACAATAAGACAAACTAACACTTGTTTTCTTGTATAGAGAGTAAAATGTTCCATACAGACCTATTACTAAGAGGAAAATCTATAGATTTGAAAGCACACTGTGTGAGCCACAGTAAACAAACTCGGCGCTAGGGATTGACTGACTTGACTTCAATATTCCCTAACCCAATATAACTGTACTGTAGTAGTAAAGTACACCGTGTATAATTCTGTATATAGTGGACATAAAAGATCCGGACCGAATCCGGGTTTAACACAGTAAAATCAATAGTTACATAATACACTTGTGTTATGTATGGTAGCTACTTACTCGTCTCTCTCTCTCTCTCTTCTTATGACGTGTACTCTATAGCTGTGTGCCTCTATAACCCATACATTATGTAATGTACACGCTGCATATAGATTGCCAGAACTGCATGCAATTCATCTGAACTCTACTCTTATATTATACATGTCGTGTGTTCACTTTAAACTTTTCACTATTGTAATACAATTTACTAGAGATACACGTATACACATACATACATCAATATATTTATATAATATATAGGTAGTTGCTATTATCCTAGTAGACGTAGTACAAAAGTAGAAATGTTCCGATATAAGGTTTTAGTAACGAACTAGGAAAATGTATGTAATCATCAACATGTAATGTGGGAGATAGGGCTTTTCTAGAATGTGTAGTCGGCATTCTCGGCTACCATTCTGTTGAGCACACACAACAGAGACGGAGAGATATACCACCACAGACCTAAACAGAACACACAGAGGGTACCGTACATAATAACATCACAGAAAGGTTCGTCGCACTCAAAATAATCCTACTCTGTTTTTGCTGGGCTGCCTTGCTTGCTTTTCTGCTGCTCCTCTGCTCAGCTCTTCCCTCGGCTTTTACTACCTATTCTATTACTACTCCACTATTCTACTACTTCTTTCTACTACTACAACGAAAACCTACCTATTCTGCTACGAGAGTGCATGTTCTACAATATTTACTGTGTATGTATAGCCTTGCGTCCTCTATCTCTCTTTCTACTCTTCTGCTGCTGTTCCTTTACTTGCTCACTCGCTCTGCAAACTAAGCCATCATAAATTCACTATAAAATGGATGATATACTGTACGTATGTATGTGTTCTTTTTTTACTAGCTCCATGTGATGTGATGTGTATACTATAGTACTGTACTACAGTGCTGAATGGGAAGATTCTTTGATTCTCCTTCTTCCTACCATTTATAATGCCCTTTACTTTTATTCATTCGAGAGAACGTTCCATCTCACGTTTAAGCAGATTATGCAAAAGAGTCAAGTACACTTTTCATCTGACGTGAACTGCGAGCTACAAGTTTTGTTATATTACGGCTGCTATATTTTACACACACATACACACAAGTGAATGTATGTATAATCATGGCTATTTCACATAAGGTTCACAGTACACACATAAAGCAAGACACTGAAAATAAAGCTTATGTAGGAAGTGGGCATAGGATTAAATGCATGTACTACTATGTGTCTGCACAACAGCCCATCAGCACGAACTAACTCAGCCAAGAAAAAACAAACAGACAGAATACCTAATTTTGCATAATACTACTTCGTATACAATACTGCATGCCCTTGTCTTGTTTTGCAACTTAATCCTTTTTTCCTCTTCAACATACAACAGCAAGCGGCTTTTTGTTGTTCGAGCTTCTCTCCATTTGGCTTTGCAATTTTCAACACTCTGAAAATCCACTCACATCATCAAGCACAAATTCGTCAGTAAAACAGAATGAGAAGATTTGATGTTTCATCCCACCAATATGTGCTTGCTTGCATTTAGGTGAATATAAAAAAAAACATTTTAACAACCCGACAATACAATGTATGTATAAAATTTCAGGTTAATAGACTTTAATGCATATCTGCACTTTCATATCTTTTTGCATACGTATTTATCTATACACGATGTACACAAAAAAGTAAAGTACGTACTTAGGGATTATGCATATCTTTCATTACTGCTTGGTATGTATCTTTTGTTCATTTCAACGGGAATATCACACTCAAGTATTCCGTTTATATGTACAGATATCAGAAAAAATGCTAATTTAAGCTGAATTTCAATTCAACAACAATTCATTAAAAATAAACTTTGTCTGACGTTTTCTGTTCCGTCAGCAGTATATTAATAACTGTACTAAATACTTTTATCATGACTTCGAAGCTGACTCATTGTCAGTCCAAAATGCATTTAATGCACACATATATTACATTTAATGAAATAATAACAATAATAATAAATGAAAGTTGAACTGCTGATCAATCACGTTCACACGATAAGACAAACACAAGAGTCTAACAGTCTAAACAGTAAGTGTCAAGCATAAATTCTGCTTTAACCGTGACTATTACCACCATAACTATTTTACTGGGTGCTTAAAGCGTGTGTTTGTATGTATGTGTGTGTGATTTGGTATGTATGTTAGTGGAAGGAGTGATGTTGTCACAGAAAACGGTCTTAAAGCGCACAAGTGCACCAGTATGCACCACATAAATTTCCCAGCACAACAGTAAGAGCACGCACACGTAATAATATTATTATTTCCTATACATGACAATGACACGATAATGCACATAGACACAGAGGTCCTCCACGCAAAATTATTTTCTGAAGACTACGTGTTTATGCACTTTACAATGTCCCCAGATAAACCCGGCAGTAGGAAAGTAGTACGAAATGAAAACAGCATGAATAATACTAACCAACGAACAGAGTGTGGATAGACGCAACATTGAAAGTTTGGATTCTACGACAATTCCAATGCCACATATAAAACCCTTTTGACTTACATAAGCTAATGTGGCATTGTCTGCATGTAGCTTACTGTAAATCGTCCTTTGCCGTTATCTTTATTACTTCTGCTAACTTCACTTATACTTATTGTTAGTATAACGATGTCATCAACAGACAGAGGATAGGGAAAACCCATCAAAATGGAATCGTATAGTAAATAGATCGGTATTACCAATTACAATGGCAGTTCAGTCAACATTACGTAAACAATACCTACCAACCTTTATATGTACACACTCATATATAGTAGAGTACGTTATAGTAAAAGGGAAATGAATGAATTCTCTCTTCTGTCTAAATCAACAATAATAAAGACGAATGAATTGAATTAGCTTGGGCTAGATTAAAGTCTAATCGATTTTCCTATATAAACCCTTTCTCCTTCAAGATGAAATCGAAACTGAAACCTAAATCGTCCTCACTGCTGTCGCGTCACTTCCAATCAAAAGTGTCCTTTCACTATAAAGTGGCAGCAGACAGTGCTATAAGCGACAAATACGCACTCACTTCAATAAATCTGCGCAAAAACAAATACTACGTAGTAGTGAGTGACTGTAGTGGATGGGAGAATGCGATGAAGGGTGCTGATAGTGGTAGTCGGTGGTGCTGGCGGTGTGAAGGGATTGCCAAAAACAAATAAACTTTATACTTCTTCATGACTGCCATGACTTTGATTTCACTCCCGTACCGTCTATAAGTATCTACAATGTAATGGGGTATAATGCAATGACATTCTTTTCCAGTATATGCTACACACGATAGAAGCCAAGTGCAATTCAGTCAACCCATGTTTTACTGATGGATCGAACAAGAAAAGTGGAATGGGGTGCTCTGTATGGGCTTTTCTATTCAACGGTGAAGAGCGTTCGAGTTTGAGTGAAGTGACAAGGAGAACACTAGTTCAATATTGTCAGAGTCATTGTCATCGTTTTCTCGATGTCTATTCCGACGTTCCTCCCCGGTGCCACTCCGTCAATCGGATTCTACAATATATACGTGTGTGTATCTAAAGTAATACGTACTTTTGTACTTGCTTCAATATTATATTATAACGTATCTCCCAACGCACACACATTTCGTACTTTAACATTCGCACGCACAATAAATACGGATATATAGTAAATACGTATTGTAGTCGGTATATAAGAAATGTCGTTATATACGAAATCTACTTGTCACCTTATACATATATTGATATATCGATAACCTATAGTATAGTATGTTATGTGCTGTAGTGGTACATACGTCGCACCATTATTTTTGGGTTTCATTTAAATTCATTCCGACATGACTAGACTGCACCG